>JARGCV010000103.1:12070000-12355000 GCA_034064705.1 Bothrops alternatus | reverse complement strand
AAAGTTGGAATTGATTGATTGAACTTTTTAGTCCCACCAAGTCTGCCGTTACCACTGCAGCCACGGCCACACTCAGCCACTGGGCCACACTCCCGGCACCCAACAATGCATAAGTGGGTTATGGGTTGCAGTTTGGGCACTCAGTCTCTAAAAGGTTCGCCATCACTGGCCTAGATCTAAACTTGACACAGAATGTAATAGCCAGGCTTCTGTCCAGAACATGTTTCGGATACCATTCAATTCTGGTCCTAAAGGAACTGAATTAGCAACATAGTCAGTTTGTAATGTTTTTATAACGATGCTGTTTGTAATGTTTAAGATGCTAATATCTGATAATAGCCTCTTCAAATGTGTATCTGCCCAAATATAAGGATCTGGAAATTGGTGTTCCTCCTGTATTAATCATAATAATATAGTGATACAGATAGGATTTATCTTGTACCCAACATACATATTCCCTTCTCTCAAATTTGTGGTTAGCTTGCTGCTCATACTGTCTACTTATGTGAGTTATAAAAAAGCCTCCCTTTTTATGACCATGCAATCCCTTAATTTGTGGTAGAGTTAGAACAAGTGGATGGAGCTGAGCATTTATTGGGTGGATGCCTTTCGTGGTGCTATACAGATTTTGCAGCAGCTATAGCAATTGTTTAGTAATTAAAACTGAGAAATGTAAAAATATTTATCTGGCTTTGAGAGCCATTGAGTTAGAACAGTGGTTCTCAACCTTCCTAATGCCGCGACCCTTTAATACAGTTCCTCATGTTGTGGTGACCCCCCAACCCCCCATCCAGCTGGCCGGGGGGGTATCAAAAACTTGACCCGGAAAAATGGGAAAGTATAGGTAGTCCTCGACTTACAACAATTCGCTTAGTGACTGTTTGAAGTTACAACAGCACTGAACAAGCGAATTATGATCATTTTTCACACTTATGATTGTTGCAGCATCCCCAGGGTCATGTGATTTATATTCGGATGCTTGACAACTGATTCATACTTATGACGTTCACAGTGTCCCAGGGTCACGTGATCAATGGCCAGGGGGTGTGGCCAGCTGATCACTCAGGTTGCAGAGTGCCTGTGGGGGGGAATCTGGGTCTCTGGAATGGAACTGGGGTGAGTGCCTGCCTTCCTTCCCTCCCTTCTCTCCCCTTGTCCTTTCCTTCCTTCTTTTCTTCCTTTCCTTCACCTCCCTCTTAGTCTCTTCCTCCTTCCCTCCCTCTCCCCTTGTCCCTTCCTTCCTTCTTTTCTTCCTTTCCTTCACCTCCCTTAGTCTCTTCCGCCTTCCCTCCCTCTTGCCCATTGTCCCTTCCTTCTTTCCTTCCTTTCCTTCACCTCAGTCTCTTCCTGCTTCCCTCCCTCTCTCCCATTTTTCCTTCCTTCTTTCCTTCCTTTCCTTCACCTCCCTTAGTCTCTTCCTCCTTCCCTCCCTCTCTCCCATTGTCCCTTCCTTCCTTCTTTCCTTCCTCTCCTTCACCTCCTTCTTAGTCTCTCTCTCCTTCCCTCCTCTCTCCCATTGTCCCTTCCTTCCTTCCTTTCCTTCACCTCCCTTAGTCTCTTCCTCCTTCCCTTCCTCTTTCCCATTGTCCCTTCCTTCTTTCCTTCCTTTCCTTCCCCTCCCTTAGTCCCTTCCTTCCTTCCCCTCCCTCTTAGTCCCTTCCTTCTTTCCTTTCTTCCCTCCCTTCCTTCCCTCTCTTTGTCCCTTACTTCCCTCCCTCTTCGTCCCTTCTTTCCTCCCCCCCTCCGTGCCCAGGAAGGGACAAGGGGAAAGAGGGAGGGAAGGAGGGACAATGAGGGAGGCGAAGGAAAGGAGGAAAGGAAGGAAGGAAGGAAGGGACAATGGGAGAGGGAGGGAAGGAGGAAGAGACCAAGAGGGAGGGAAGGAAAGGAAGTTCCAGCCAGGAGAGGCTTGGCAGCCCGGCTGCCGAGGAACAGAAGAGCGCAAAGCCAAGGAGAAGAAGGTTGCAGTTTCCTCCCAAAGGGGGCTCCTTTTCTCCACCCCTTCCCTGGGTTTGTGGGGAATTTCTCGTCACCAACACTGACAGGTGCTCCTTCGAGCCCGCCACGAGCTTTCTCGCCCCCTTTGCTTCTCTCCCCCTCGCTTTCGTGAGGATTGTGGCGCCCTTGGGAAGCCGATCGTGCTTTGAAGCTTAGGAGAGGAGGAGGAGGAGTCCCTTCCTCCTTCCCTCCCTCTCTCCCTGTCAAGCCCTCGTGGGCTCGACATGAACGGGCGGAGGAGAAGTCGAGGACGGGCGGATGGCAAAGGAGACCGGCGGCCATCACCAGACTCCCGGCTGACAAGTACAAGTTCGGGAGTCGCCAGCTGATGGATGCAGGAGTTGGGTGCTGCGGCTGCCTCCCCTTCACAGACCTGCGTGCACAAGAAGAAGTCAATCCGGTTGCTGCACAATGAGTCTCTGGGAGGGTGGAGACTTGCTCTGCGCCTGTGCTCTTCATGCGCCCCCTGCAGGGCACATTTCGTAGAGTTCGTGCAGACTGCCACCAAGCAGCATATTTTCCACAAACAAGTGAGGTGGAGCGGAGGGGGGAAGGGAAAGAAGGCGGTTGACAAGCCCTGCCTAAGACCATCGGAAATATGTGTTTTCCGATGGTCTTAGGCGACCCCTGTGAAAGGCTCGTGTGACTCCCAAAAGGGACTCGACCCACAGGTTGAGAACCGCTGAGTTAGAAGGTCTAGTCATTTGCTACATTATTATTTTTTTTGCTCTTATTTTTCCCTGCCTTGATTTGATAAATGAATATTTGTATAGTACAATTTATCCATAATACTTTGCTGGGGACGATCCTTCAATATGACCACAATCTGTTTGCAGGAATAGGGCACTAATAGAGAAAATGGAAGGGAAAACAAAAAACTGACATGGAACAAGCTTAGGAAACGTTCATTTGCCAGATCAGTAAAACAATCAAGATTTTATAGGCTGCTGATTCAAGGAGATAAGAAAATGTTAAGTGGTATATTCACTGCAATTAAACTTTAGGGGATGAGCCAAAAATCAGCAGCAGGAATTCTTATGAAAGTCTGTGCGTAATTTTCTCCAGCATGAGAAGATGTAGAATCCACCGGTGGGTAATCTCAGCCAACCAGCTTGACAGACTAGGTCAGAAACTTTAGCCCTGCCTCTTCCTGGGAGTGCCTTCTGGTTCCAGTTTTTGACCTAGTCTCAAGCTTGGCAGCATCCTAATTTGGTAGCTCCGTAGTTTAAGCTAGTTTATGTGAATTTTTTTGCTGAGAAATCCTTAAATTTGTAATTCTAATTGGATACCTTAAATCTACATCCAAATTCCTAAAAAAAAGTGGTAGGTAGGCTGCAGGGAGTAGGCTTGGTGTTCAAGCCTCGAGGCTCGGGCCGCTGGGGCTTCAGGGGGTGACTTCCCTGGCTCCTTGTCGCTGCCTGGCTTATTCCTTTCTACGCTCCCTCTCCGGAGTGTTTTCCTTCTGGCGTTCTCCCCACCGGCTTCCCAGGAACGGAACGGCCTCCCTGGATAGCAATTTCACCGATCCGGCTTTAAACTGCAAGTTTTGGGTTGGGAAGGCGAGCGCTGGGTAGTCGTTAGGGTGGGGGTGATCCGATGCGTGTGTGCCTTCAGTTAAGCTTGCTGTTTTCAGGCGTGCGAGTGATTGCGGCCGTTTTGGAAGCCGTGTGGCTGCAAGGGCGCTCTTTTCGGCGCGGTCGCCATTTTGGGAGGCACCCAGATCACGTTAATGTGCGGCGGCCATTTTGAGAAGGGCGGCCTGGTTGGTTCCTTCTTTGCAAGGTGCGGCCGCCATCTTGGGTTTGGCTTGGGCCTTCCTGGGGAGGCTTGGCCACCATTTTGGATAGTAGGGCCTAGGCCTTCTTCACAAGGCGTGGTTGCCGTTGCTGAATCAGTGTGTGGCAAGACCTACAGGCCGGTGAAGGCCTTATTATTATTATAATTGGTTCCTGTTTATTTGCCGTCGTTGTGCCTGCTGAATTCAGGCCTCACTGGGGGAGTAACGATATCGTCTGGCTTGCATCCGGAGTGCTCAAATTTCTTGTGAGTGTTGATTGTTACCTTTTCTTAGAACTTTAGCTGGTGTTAGTTTTAGGGCTTTGTCCTCAGGAGATTTATTCCACCTGTTCCTTTCTAGTTGTGACTTTTAGTCACCTGGCCTTGCAGACGCAATTTAGTGATTCGTCTGACTGTGACTGCCATTGCATCTGTGCAGAAAAAGGGCTTATCCCTTCTCTGTCTGTGATTTGCGTTCTTGGAATTCCCCCCCCCCGTTTGTTTGGATACCTCTATTGGACTTTTCCAGACAGCAATGGCAGACAGTGCTTCGTCTCAGGTATACCAAGGCTCAGGCACCCCCCCTTCTTCGCAAAAACGCAGATCTACTGATTTGGAACCGGGGGGGGGGCAAGAAGAAGGCTAAAACAAAGCATTTGGAAAAGGAGCCGACGAAGGCAGCCGAGCGACAGCCCACGAGGAGGCATCAGGCGCTAGAAAGAGAATTTGCTAAGGCCCAGAGGCTCAGAGCCAGTGGGGCTGAAGTGGTTTCCCCCCGCCCCATTGGACACTCCTATTCCCTTCGAGCCTCTCTTGGAAGTTGGGCAGCGACCTGGTCAATGGTCTCCTCCGGGGGAAACTGTACAGGTTGGTTCTCCTCAATCCAGTACATCCTCTCCTGAACACCTGGCTTCTGCAGCCACCCAGGTCCAGGCGGGGCCTAGTACCAGGGCTCAGTGCAGTCAGCGGCCTGACCAGTTTCAGTCTTTCATGAGACAGGCGCTGGATCAATTTTTATCTTCCTCCAGGGATCCTTATCCCCCTCAAGGTTCATTGCCTGCAGCTGTGATCCCTCCCCGTTCGGAGCGGGCAGCTGCCCAGGCTTTGGGGGTCTCTGAGACTTCTTCACAAGTGGCAGAGGAAGGATCTGAGGACCTGGAGGCGACCGGCTATCCGATGTCAGAGGATGAGGACGCTGCTCCAGAGCATCCACCTCAGGTTTATTTGACCCTGTTTCCTATCGCTCTCTCCTTCTCAAAGCTTGTGCTACATTGAACCTATCTGCTAAAGCTAAAGTGGTCAAGTCTGCCTCCTCTGAGGAGGAGGATGACTCCAACCCTCTCCTTCTTCCTCCAGTGTCGGAGGAGGTGCAGATGCCATGTCCCAAAGTTTTTCGCACCACGGTGCAGTCTCAGTGGCCGTCCCTGGCAACTGTCCCTTCTCCAAACAATTTGGAGAAGAAGCTGTTCAATGTCTCCTCTACCTTCGCCTCTCTCTTGGAGGTTCCGTCTGTGGATGAGCCTCTGATTTCTCTTTTCTCCACCTCTGCTATTCCAGGGGACATGGTTGAAGCCATGAAGGCGGAGGATAGGAAATTTGAGTTCTCGCTTCGGCGGGCTCATCAAGCCTCGGCCTGGTCCATCAGGGCAGCTTCCTCAGCTTCTTTTTTTGCCAGGGCTTCCATCATGTGGCTCCGGGAACTGCAGGCGAGTGTTCCTCCGGACCAGGTACGCACTCACCAGACCTTAACCAAATTGCTTGCAGCAGTGGAGTTCATGGCAGATTCCTCCTTGTTTGCAACGCGTTATTCGGCCAGATCGATTGGGGCAACTGTAGCCTCTCGGAGGCTCCTATGGCTCAAGCAGTGGAGGACAGATTTGAAGGCTAAGTGGTGGCTGGCCACCTCTAAGTATGAAGGTAAGAAGTTGTTTGGGACAATTCTGGAACCGTACATTATAGAGGACAAGAATAAGAGGAAAATATTGGCCCATCCTTCCAAGAGGTCAGAAAATCGGCCTCAGAGAGACTTCCGGCGACAGGGGGTCCGACAGGGCGGTTCCTGGTAATGGAGGCAGCCCTTTCGGGGGGGCAGTCCTGGGATTGACCCAGAAGCTCATGATCCTTTTCCTCTAGGCAGGATCGTTACCAGGACCGCTCTTCCTCCGGCAGGGGCCAGTTCTCATCAAGATGTTCCTTTAGAGGGTCGGGGGGTCGGCCCTACAGGAGGTCCAAGTGACGCCAGGGACAGTCCCATCAGTTGTCGCTTGGCCCTGTTCAGCAACGTGTGGCAGGAGACCACAACCGACTCTTGGGTCAGAGAGACCGTAACTCACGGCCTAGCCATAGAATTTTATTCCCCTCCACCAAGTCAGTTGATAAAGTGCCCTGTCTTGCACAATCCGTCAAAAGCGCGTCTGCTAAATCTGGCCATAGACCATCTCGTAGAAATAAATGCCATAGAGCCGGTCCCCCCAGGACAGGAGAAACAAGGATTCTACTCCATCCTGTTTGTAGTGCCCAAAGCATCGGGGGGTTGGCGAGCAATCCTCGATCTCAAACGACTAAATTACTTTGTAGTATATAAAAGGTTCAAAATGCAGTCCCTCAAATCCATTCTGGCCAGCATCCGAAAGGGGGACCTGCTCTCGTCTATAAATCTGACAGAGGCATATCTACACATTCCAATCAGGCAAGAGCATCGACAGTTTCTACGGTTTTGCCATGCAAACTGACACTTTCAGTACAGGGCCCTCCCGTTCGGCGTGTCCTCGGCCCCTCGGGTGTTCACAAAGGTGTTAGCGGTGCTAGGGGCTCATCATTGCACGTTAGCGGTGCGCATCCAGTTCTATCTGGACGACATATTGATACTATCAAACACTCTTCAATCCACCCAAGCAGATCTACGGGTAACATTACACACCCTTCAGTCTCACGGGTTTTCCGTCAATCACAAAAAAAGTCACCTGGTTCCCTCATCACGTCTACTACACCTAGGGGCAATCATAGATTCGAACACGTGCATGATTTATCTTTTCCAGGAACGGAGGACGAGCATTCAAAGGCTCACGCGTCTCATTCGCAGACACAGATTGGGCACTCTAGCGCAGCTATCCCAGCTCCTGGGAAAGATGGTCTCGTGCATGGGGATCGTTCCCTGGGCCAGGCTTCATTCCAGAAGCCTTCAATGGTTTCTTCTTCCATTCCAAAGGCTCAACCAAAGCGCATCGTTAAGAAAGGTCAGGGTGCCACAGCAGGTACTTTCGTCCCTCCGGTGGTGGGTCTCTCCCGCCATGTCCAGGGGGATGCTCTTCAGGGAACCAGCCAGGCTTACGGTGACTACCGATGCCAGTCAATTCGGCTGGGGGGCTCACTTTCAGACGCATCTAGCCCAGGGCAGGTGGTCTCGACGGGATTTGTCCCACAATATAAATTGGCTCGAACTCAGGGCCATTCATCTAGCTCTTCTTCACTTCTCCTCCCTACTGACAGGGTGCCACGTTCTGGTCCTGATGAACAACGTCGCGGCAAAGGCACACGTGAACAAGCAGGGAGGGACCAGATCAGTGGCCCTCATGCAGGAAGTCAGAGCTCTGGTTCTGTGGGCGGAGTCGCATCTAGGATCTATCGTGGCAGAACACATCTCGGGGGAGGCGAATTGCCAGGCGGATTCGCTCAGCAGGGTCACGGTGGATCATTCGGAGTGGTGTCTGGATCCGACTCTGTTCGAGGAGATCTCGGGCAGGTTCGGCCATCCTCTCCTAGATCTCTTCGCGTCCCCGGTGAACACTCAGCTCCCCCGGTTCTTCTCCAGGTTCCCTGCGAGAGGAGCGGAGGGAACGGACGCTCTCAGGTGCAGCTGGCCACGGGGATTACTGTATGCCTTCCCTCCACTTCCGCTGTTACAAGCAACGATCCGCAAGCTGCTTCGGAAGGGGCGGAGGTGATCTTAATTGCTCCGTACTGGTCAAGGCATCCATGGTTTGCAGACCTTGTGGACCTGTCGCTCTCGCCAGTATGGAGACTCCCTCCGCATCAGGTGTCTCTCAGTCAGGGGCACCTTCAACATCTGGACCCTCAGTGGCTGCAACTAGCCGCTTGGCACTTGAGCGGGAAGGGTTAATTAGACAATCCTTTTCAGATGGTGTTATTGCAATTATCCAGGCTTCATGTCGCCCTTCCACTAATAGGATATACGATGCTACGTGGAAAAGTTTTTCCTCATGGTGCAGCAAGCACAGATTAGATCCTCTTTCGGTCACTATTCCAAATATCCTGGAGTACCTCTTAGAGGGCATGAATAAGGGTCTGGCGCTTAATACTATTCGCAGACAGGTTGCAGCCCTGCAGACTTTTCTTGCGATAACCTGGCTCCTTTGTCACAGCATCCGGCTGTTTGTGCCTTCTTAAAAGGGGTGGTTTCAGTACGGCCTCCTGTGGTTCACCGTTTTCCGTCCTGGGACCTTCCCAAGGTTCTGCAGGCTCTGACTTCCCCGCCTTTTGAACCTCTTGGGTCCTGTTCGCTCCGCTACCTCTCGCTGAAGGTAGCCTTTCTGGTGGCTATTACTTCAGCAAGACGAATTTCGGAGCTGGCGGCTCTTTCGGTTCGCAAGGACCTGATCATTTTTTCTGACGATAGAGTCACTTTACGTTTGGACCCCTCCTTTGTTCCAAATTTGATTCCCGGTTTCATAGGTCTCAGGACCTTGTGCTCCCTAATTTTTGTCCGCGTCCTTCCCATCGTCTGGAGAGATGTTGGCATACCTTGGACGTTCGCAGGGCCCTTCTTCATTATGTCAAGCAGACTTTGGCATTTCGTAAATCTGAGGCGTTGTTTGTCTCCTTTCAGCCATCGTCCATGGGTCAGAAGGTTTCTTCTTCGACCATTGGCAGATGGATTAGGGCATGCATAGCCAACGCCTATGTTTCCTTGTCTCTTCCGGTCCCGTCACATATTATTGCTCACTCCACGCGAAGTGCGGCTACTTCGGCGGCCTGGCTTACTCAGGCGTCTGTGGAGGAAATATGTAGGGCGGCGACATGGTCTACCCCCTCTTCCTTTGTTAGGCACTATAAAATTGACAGGTTTGCTGCATCAGATGCCTCCTTTGGTAGGAGGGTTCTGCAGCAGGTTGTTTCTGCTTCAGAGTCACCAGCCTAGACTCCCACCCGTAGGGACATGGAGAGCTTTGGTATGTCCCACCGGTGGATTCTACATCTTCTCATGCTGGAGAAGGGGCGTTGTCTTACCTGAACGCCTTTTCTCAGCATGAAGATGTAGAATCCACGCCCTCCTCTGTTTAGTCTAGACAGGTGCTTTTTTGGGGGGGTTGTTTTTTATTGTTTGTTTGGAGCTTTGGGTCAGTCTTTCATCATAGAAGCTTCGCCTTTGTCAAAAACTGGAACCAGAAGGCACTCCCAGGAAGAGGCGGGGCTAAAGTTTCTGACCTAGTCTGTCAAGCTAGTTGGCTGAGATTACCCACCGGTGGATTCTACATCTTCATGCTGAGAATAGGCGTTCAGGTAAGACAACGCCCCTTCTCAGTTTCTTCACAAACTGTCAACCTTAAATATGACTTTTTTGGGTATTATAAATATTTTTGTACATCATCATCACAATCTAAAAAAGTTACTGTTTTAATATGATTTTACAAGTGTACAACATTTATAGTTAATTTCTGGGTTTGACATGATGAAATAGACCTAAAAAGAATTCTGAGAAGAATTTGAAAGAATGTTCTAATGAAATTTATCAAGACCCATATCATATTTTCATTATTTAAGAGTTTAAGAGAGCTAATTGTCCACATTGTAAGATTTTTATATAACCAAATGAAGTATATATTTACCATTATCCAGATATTGTTATTGTGTTTCTTTTTTACATAGCCTTATTTCCTTGGCAAAGAAATAATTGAACTTATTTAGAATTCCCAACTATTTGTGTTTCATTTTGCTAAATAAAAATATTCACTGTTCCTATGATTATACCATCTTTCACCTTCTCATATTTTTAATTGAACAGATTCTCATGCTTAAAAAGTAAATGATTGAAAATAGGAAAAGATTTCTAACTATATTAACTATATTTTCTTATATTAAGAATATAATTTTAAAAATCTTAAAATTTTATATTATTAATAGGAATATTATTGCCCTAAATGATAAGCTTGATGCTAACTTACTTCGTATTGATTGAACAGTGCTTTATTTGTTAATAATAATGTGAACTATTTTTCTCAATTGAAAGATACTTCATAGTAATATTTCTGCATAAAAATTGCAATCTTTCTTTAGTTTATATTGTAAAATTATCTAACCCTAGATATTTTTTATAATTATCTATAAATGCAGAAGCTTTTCTTTGCCATTTATGATGTACCGGTAACTTTAAGCATTTGTATAATTTTATCCTTATTATATATTGCTTAAATAGTACAATTATTTTTTGTGCTACATCTGCTTCTTCCAGTGTCTCTGTTTCAGGGGTTTCTAACTTTACTATTTCTAGTTTAATTTAAAAGTAAGTGTATGAGGCTAAAAGAGAAAAAAGGCAGTAATCTAGAACAGGGCTTTTCAACCTTTTCACCGACTGTACCACTTTTAGGATATGGCAATATTTGAGTGCCTCCAGTCATCTAGCAAAGTTTCAAAAACTTGGATGGCCAAAAAAAAAGGAAAAAAGTGATAAAATACAGATAGTCCTCGACTTACAACAGTTTATTTAGTGACTGTTCAAAGTTACAACGGCATTGAAAAATGTGACTTATGACCATTTTTCACACTTATGACCATTGCAGATCCCCAGAGTCACGTGATTTACATTCAGGTGCTTGGCAACTGATTCATATTTCTGATGGTTACAGTGTCCCAGGGTCCCTTTTGCAAACTTTTGACAAGCTAAGTCAATGGCTGGGGGGGGGGGAGGCCAGCTCAACATCGCTCAGGCACCTGTGGGGGGAGATCCAGGGGTCTAAAAGTGAAGGGGAGTGGGACTGGGTGGGCACTAGGGCATGATCCACTAGAGAAGCCTCGCACCGGGACCCTACAGCTCAACCCAGTTCAGGCCCACTTCTCCGAGGACGCATCTGGCTATGCTTACCTTCTCCTCAAGGCTGCTGCTGCTGTGCTCACTCTCCTTGGCCAGGTTGCTCATGGTGGATGCAGGAGGGCAAATTGCATGGGTCAGAGGGCGGCCCACTCCCTCTCCATGTGAGGACACCCAACTTTATAACCAAAGCATTCTTCGCGATAGGATGGGAGACCATCAGGATAGGCCAGAAGGAAGGGGCAAGGGGATGGCAGAAGGGCTGCTGGTGGACAAGTGCTAAGGTAGGACTTCTCTCAGAGTTTTCCTCCCTCTCATTCCAATCTCCTTCCTTCTTTTCCCTCCCTCCCTCCTTCCCTGACTCCTTCCTTCCTTCCATTCTCTCCCTCCTTTCCTCCCTCCCTGCTTTTTTTTTTTAAAGCTGCTAGAGGTCTGGGCAGAGTTGGCAACAGGCAGACAGCAGTGGGCAGAGGCTTCCCATTTTCACCCCTCCCCCCTGTCATTGCCTCTGCGTGGCTCTCAGCTCACCTTTCCCAGACCCTTGCACCTGTTTGTGTGTGTGTGTGTGTGTGTGTGTGTGTGCGCGCGCACATGTGGGGGTGTCTCACCCTTGTAGCACCATGCCCTCAACAGAGACCTTCTGCGATAGGAGGCTGCAAACTAATGAAAGCTGTACTTGTTTTTTTCTCTCAACATGCTGCGGATCACATCGTGCCCTGCCCTCCTCAGTTCCCCCCCCAACCCTGTGGAAGGCTGCAAGAAGTTCCCATCACAGCTTCTCTTACCTCTCCCATTCTTTTCCTCCCCAATGTCACAGCGTGGGGCTGCAAGAGGTGAGACTCCCTCCCCACGCACACATGCACGCCCACACACACACACACACACACACTCAAACACGTGCACAGGTGTGGGAGAGGTGAGCTAAGAGCCATGCAGAGGCCCTTTAGGAGCAGAGGCAATGGGGGGAGGGGTCAAAATGGGAAGCCTCCTGCCCAGAGCCTCGGACAGTTTAAAAAAATAAACCTGTGAAGCACTCAGAGCGCAGTCCCCAGGGACACCCAGGCCTCCGTGCTTGCTCATTGCCTCCTGTGAGCATGCCCACGGGGTTGGTTCCAGGGTTGTCCCGTAGATCTAGGGCTGAGCATATTCTGGCTTTGATGATAGGTACGAGGTTGTAAATTTGTAAATGAGAACCCAGTTGGCCTGGGCTGGCCTCTTTTCTTTCTGAGCAGTCAGCATGAATGCGGGGCGCTGGTCTTTTCCTGCCAAAACTTTCTATTTTTACCTCCTTTTCTCTCTCCCATCTCCTTTTCCAAGCACTTCCAGTTAAGTGCTGCTTTCGGAAGTGCCAATCAACAGAAGCCCGGCCCCAACAGCCCTGCAGCTCCAGCTGTCTCTCCCTCAGGCATGTGCGGCGCTGCCACACTTCAGCTCATTTGTCTCCCTCCCCCGCTATCACTTTTCTAGGATGGTTGTTTACCACCTGACAGGTGCCAAAGTACCACCAGTGGTATATGTACCACCAGTTGAAAAGCTGTGATCTAGAACACCATCCAGAAACAATAAAAGTTACATCAGAAAGTTTGTTGTTCATTGGATCAGATATCCAAGATATTTGTTTACAAAATATATTTATACATAAAACCTTAAATGGCTATCTATTTAAGGTTTTGTGTAACTAGATGGCTTACAGCAACAATAAAAACATTTGAAAAATTCACAAAACAAATAGTGCTCAGCAACCTCACACAACCCTCCCTGATAATAATAATCACTGGGTTCCAGCTTCACCCAATCCAATGCCTGAGGAAGAACCAGACTTTTTAAAGATTTTCCAGAAGGATAGAAGGATGGGGACCTGCAGGATCTTGAGACTGGAGGAGAGAGATTATCATTGTACATCTGTCAACCAATTACTATTGTCTTCTGTTGGTCTAGGTGGGAATAAATATTAAAACCAGAAGAAATGTTGAATGAGTTTCCCAAGAGTTTGAAACTCTAGATAGAAAAGTGAAAAAATTATCACAAGTGGTTTTCCATCACTTTTTTTCTTTTGAACATCATATACTTGCATATAAAAGTGAGCAACTGGTATTTAAATAATGTGATCAAGATCTGATTTCATATCTATATACTATGATACCACTATGAAGGATTTCTTGTAATGATCAGCTATACTTGACTACTGAAAAGAATTTGTTTTCTATGTGGCTTATATACCTGATCAAGAAAAATTTTAGCTCTGTGAGAAATATTGCCTAGAAAAATAGTTGGTGGGATTGTTAAGTATTTAACAAACTTGGAGAGAAATGTCCCATCACTGCTATCATTGTCATTGTTTTATGAAAAGTGATATGATGAGAGATCTTACTTTGGCTACAGTACAAGCAAAACAGATCTAGTTGGATATGATATAGTTCCTATTAGAGCTAGTTACATTAAATAAGTTACATTAAATAAAGAATAATGCCTTGGTCATGGAAAAAAGCAATTTCATTATGTTCAAGCTGCATTTAGAATGTGATGTAATGTGTAGTTCTGGACAACGTATTTAAATAGGATACCAATAAACTAGAATATTCATAGACTAATGTTTACAAAGCAGAGTCTGAAAAACAAGTCATATAATGTTTTGTTCTTCATTTCTATATTTGCATTTTAATTTCTTTTTTATTTATTTATTTTGTAAACTTTTATACTTTTATATTATTATAATATTTTATTGGTTTTCCAGTTTTACATTTGAGTATATGGAAGGCAACGTGGTGATAGGGTTAATCAATAGTTCAATAACAAAATCTTTAGTACATATCTCATCAAATGTTTCTTCTCTGTTTCCCTTAACATTTGCTATATCGTATTTAAGCTAGTAAATTTCTAATTGTATCAAACTCAATGAAAACTTCATTATCACAGTTATCAATACATTTTTTGCTTATGCACATCTTAATAGATCTTCATAAACAATCCATATTCTGTTATTATGTTTTACCTAATTTTTAGTTTTTAATTGCAGAACTCCAATTTTACCTTTATTATCCATAGTATTTGATTTTCGGGTAACCCAAATTTCCTTTGTCTCACCATAAAAATTATAATGTCTAAAATGCACATATTACTTACTTAAATATATTCTTATTCTATTTCATAAATGTTTTCTATTTCTCACCCTAGTACATCACCACCTTAATAATAGAGTATCCTTTGTTAGCTCAAGTCCATCATCTATATTATCTGGGCTAATTAATAGTTCAAACCTATTTCCTAATAGTTAGTTTTCATTTCCCTTGTAAGTCTAAGTCCTCAGTATTAAACAGATTAATCCCTTATTTTTTACTATTTTCCAAATATTTTAAATCTAATAATAAAATTTCCCCTTGTTTCAAAATCTCCCTTTAGCCCACTGGTTGACAATTTAGGATCCTCTCAGTAAATCAAAAGACCCCAGTTTTTCAACCTAATTTTCCAGCATGAGAATGGATAATCCACGGATTGGGTTTCCTGAAGTCCCTTCTACCCAGTAGACTAAGTCTGAGAGTTAGTCATGCCTCCCGCTGGGCCGTGCTGCCCCAGTTCCGACTTAGTCTTATACCCAGCAGGGCGCGTTGGTTCCCTCTCAGATCATATCAGGTTTTGCCTTTTCAATCCATGTATTATCCTTCCTGTTTCTGGAGTAGTTGGAGTTTGTTATACCTATTTCTTTGATTCTGTCCTTTCTTTTTCAAAACTCTCTCTCCCCCCCCCTCGCCTTCTAAGCTTTTGAGCTCACGAGGCACTTCTCGTGCAGCCAGCCGAGCCGCGACTGCCACTCGTTATTTATGATCGGCGGACCCCTGGAGCATCTTAAAATTGTAGCTGGTCAGCTGGGATTCAGCCAGAAGATCTGTGGCTTCCCCGGCCCACTGCGCGATTGGCGGCCACCATTTTGGGGCCGGCAACCGGCTGTGTAATTCAAGGGGCTTATTTCCTTTCTTGAGCAGTTTTTCCTCTTGCTAAAATCTCTCTCTGAAATTTTTTATTATTATTATTATTATTATTATTATTATTATTATTATTTTGATTTCTATGCCGCCCTATTCCGGAGAACTCAGGGCGGCTCACAACACAGTAGAAATCAACATATAAAAATACATGTAAATATAAAACCTCTTAATTTTTAAAAAAAACCAATCATTCAGCATACACACAGACATACACTGGCTTGGGGCAAGATGTTAACTACCCCAGGCCTGCCGGCAGAGGTGTGTTTTGAGTAATTTACGAAAGGCGGAGAGAGTGGGGGGCGACACGGATCTCCGGGGGAAGTTGGTTCCAGAGGGCTGGGGCTGCAACAGAGAAGGCTCTTCCCCTAGGCCCCGCCAGGCGACACTGTCTGGCTGACGGGACCTGGAGAAGGCCGACTCTGTGGGCCCTAACTGGCCGCTGGGATTCATGGGGCAGCAGACGGTCCCATAAGTAACCTGGTCCGATGCCATGTAGGGCTTTATAGGTCATAACCAACACTTTGAATTGGGTTCGGAGACCAATTGGCAGCCAATGCAGCTCACGGAGTGATGCCGAAATGTGGGCATTTCTGGGCAAGCCCAACACTGCTCGCGCGGCTGCATTCTGCATTACCTGAAGTCTCCGAATGTTTTTCAAAGGTAGCCCCATGTAGAGAGCATTGCAGTAGTCAAGCCTCGAGGTGATAAGGGCATGAGTGACTGTGAGAAGAGACTCCCGGTCCAAATAGGGCCGCAACTGGTGCACCAGGCGAACCTGGGCAAATGTCCTCCTCGCCACAGCCGAAAAATGATGTTCCAAATTTAGCTGTGGATCGAGGAGGACGCCCAAGTTGCGGACCTTCTCCGAGGGGGTCAAAAGCTCCCCCCCAGGCTGATGGACGGATAGATTGAATTATCCTTGGGAGGCAGAACCCATAGCCACTCCGTCTTGTCGGGGTTGAGCTTGAGCCTGTTGGCACCCATCCAAACCCTAACAGCCTCCAGACATCGGCACATCACTTCCGCTGCTTCACTGAAATGACACGGGGTGGAGATGTAAAGCTGGGTATCATCAGCATACTGATGATATCTCACCCCGTGTTGTTTGGATGATCTCACCCAGCGGTTTCATGTAGATATTAAACAGCAGAGGGGAGAGGACCGATCCCTGAGGGACCCCACAAGGGAGGAACCTAGGGGTCGACCTCTGACCCCCCGCCAACACCGACTGCGACCGACCAGTGAGGTAAGAGGTGAACCACTGCAAAACAGTGCCTCCAACCCCCAACCCCTCCAGTTGATGCAGAAGGATACCATGGTCAATGGTATCGAAAGCCGCTGAGAGGTCAAGTAGCACCAGGATAGTGGAAAATCCCTTATCCCGGGCCCGCCAGAGATCATCCGTCAGCGCGACCAAAGCAGTTTCCGTGGAGTAGCCGAGCCTGAATCCTGACTGTTGAGGGCCCAGATAATCAGCCTCATCCAAGGACCGTTGTAGCTGGAGTGACACCACCTTCTCAACAACCTTCCCTATAAAGGGAAGATTGGAGACAGGACGGTAGTTGTTTAATACAGCTGGGTCCAGGGAAGGCTTCTTGAGGAGGGGGTGCACAATTGCCTCCTTGCAGGGAGCCGGAAAGGACCCCTCCCTCAAAGAAGCGTTGACAATCTCCTGAACCCAGCCCCGCGTCACCTCCCTGCTGGCTGAAACCAGCCAGGAGGGGCACGGGTCCAATAAACAGGTGGCGGAACTCACAGCTCCAATGGCCTTGTCCACTTCATCGGGTGCCACAGGGTCAAACTCCTCCCACACAACAGGATCAAGACGAGTCCCTGTCATCTCGACTGAATCATTATCAGCCGACACTGCATTCCAATTGGAGTCAAGGTCCATCCGAATCTGGGCGATTTTATCCGCGAAAAACTTATTAAAGTCCTCAGCACTACCCTGCAAGTGTGCATCAACCCCCTCCTGATTAAGGAGGGAGCGAGTTACCCTAAACAGGGCAGCTGGGCGGGATTCCGCAGATGCAATCAAGGCGGAATGATAAGCGCATCTTGCCGCCTTGAGCGCCACCTGATAAGTCTTGATATAAGATCTTAAAAGTGTTCGGTCAGATATGGATTTACTTTTCCTCCATCGCTTCTCTAGACATTTGTCTAGATTGTGCAGCGGAAGCTGTGACTGTTGATCGGCTGGGTTCTGACCTGCTGGTTACCGGACTCCCTGGCTTGCCCCGTGGCTGGCGGCCGCCATTTTGAATAGATTTTCCTCAGGTTCTCTGTATCCAGGATTATTCTCCTAGATGATTAGTTGTATTATGGTGGTTTAACTGTGGGAGAAAATATAATTCTTTACAAGATCCAATCTAGTGTGCCTTCAGCCTACAGTGTGGTGACTTCACACATGGATGGCCCCCATTTTGAGCAGCATTCTGTTAGTGCTGCTGGCGCCCTGGGGCCTTCCCATTATTTATCCAGCCACATCTAATTGACATTGCCTCTCGCAATATTTTTGGCACCTTGGAAGTTTCTCCAGTTCCTTGCTTGAAATTGTTGTTCCACAATTACTACTCTAAAGGATTGCTGGCCTCCCACAATAGCATTATCAGGAGCTCACATTGGTTTTACCAGTTTCCAGCAGTCATCAAATCAGGCCTTACACTGTGGTTCACAGTAGCATTCTCAGGAGCACATACTGGTTTTACCAGTTTACAGCAGTCATTAAATCAGGCCTTACACTGTGGTTCACAATAGCATTCTCAGGCGATCACATTGGTTTTACCAGTTTTGTTTCAACAGTCTCCAATCAGGCCTTTCTTTGCTCCTATTTCTCCTTGAGATCCATCCTCAGTCCTGTACTGAAGGTTCTCCATCGTAATGGCAGAAGATAAACAACCTCAGGTTGTCCTGTCTCCTACCAGCTCTCCAAGCAAAAAGAAACGTAAATCCTCCAAATTGGAGGCAGCAGGGAAGCTGAGAGCAAGGGCCAAAACTTTGGCTAGCAAAGCTCCATCCAGAACAGCTTCAATCAACGCTCACTCAGGTCTTGGCCCAGAGTATTGCCTCCTTACAGAGGCCTAAGCCTTTATCCTCCACCCAGTCTTACTCTGAGCCTCCGGAATATGCCTCCTCTATCGCCTCTGAGCATTTATCTCACAACAGAGGGTCATATTCGGATCTTGAGGACACATGGGATCCACCTATGTCTGAGGATGAAGAAAAGCATCAGGAACCCTCTCCCTTCATGGGATTATTTGATCCCACATTGTTCAAGTCCATTCTAGCTAAGGCCTCCGCAGCATCTAAGGTTGCGCCTGAGCAAGAACCACAACCCACCCCTTCTACCAGTCATACACCTGACCCACTGTTTTCTGAGCCGACCGTGACCCAAAAACATATACCGCGTCCCCTTTTTTCATCAATATGGTAAAAAAGCAATGGGCTAGTCTTAGTGCTCCCCCTGCTCCAGGGACTGCTGACAAAAAACTTTTCAATGTGGCCCCGTCACTGTCAGATTTATTAGAGGTACCGGCAGTAGACACATCATTGACCCCTATCTTCTCTCCCTCCACCATACTAGGTGATATGGCGGAGGCATTGAAGCCGGAGGAAAAGAAATTGGAATTTTCTTTGCGCAGGTCACATCAGGCATCCGGATGGGCAGTGAAGGCTTCCACTTCAGCATCCTTCTTTTCCAGGTCTTCTATCATTTGGCTTCGGGAGCTTCAAGCCATGATTCCCCAGGAACAGGTGCGGGCCCACCAGACCTTTGGGTAAGTTACTACGGCAAAGTACACGGCGGATGCCATTCTTCACGCAGCCAGATTTTCGGCCAGGGCAATTGCCGCAAACGTATCAACTCGCAGGTTGCTCTGCTGAAACAATGGCGTGCGGACTTAAAGTCCAAATGGCGTCTGGCCACTGCACCTTACACTGGGGGTCATCTATTTGGGGAAGCTCTCGATCCCTACTTGGTGGAGAATCGGGACAAGAAGAAGGTGTTAGTGCACCAGGCTAGACGGGCGGACAGGAAAGCTACTCCATATTATCAAAAGCAAACCTTTCGCACTACTTCAGGGACGGAGTGGTCACAACCACCCTGCTCTTTCCCCCCCAGAGGTGAGCGTCAATCGGACTGCTTTGGAGCCAGGCCCAGGCAGCAGGTTCAATCAAAGCGGCCCTTTCGAGGCATGGGGGGCTGTCCCTTTAGGAGGAATAAATGACTCCAGGGAGGGTCCCCCCATAGGTGGCAGGCTTTCCCTCTTCATTCACAGCTGGGAAACCACCACCACAGACATTTGGATTCTATCCACCATAGAACACGGTCTGTTATTGGAGTTCCTATCCAGACCACCGGATCGGTTCATCCAGTGTCCAGTTTCCTTAAACCCAACCAAGAGGAACCTCATGAACGAGGCGATAAATCATCTTTTGGACATAAAGGTCGTAGAGCCGGTCCTGACTGAACAAATAGGGAAGGGTTTTTAGTCCATTCTCTTTGTAGTGCCGAAGGCCTCGGGAGGATGGAGAGCCATTCTTGATCTAAAAAGGCTAAATACTTACCTACTGTACAAAAAGTTCAAGATGCAGACTCTACAATCCATCCTGGCCAGCATCAGGAAGCACGACTTCCTGACGTCTATAGACCTCACAGAAGCGTCTCACATGTACCAATCCTTCTCCAACATTGCAGGTTTCTCAAATTTTGTTACAACTCCTGTCATTATCAGTACAGAGCTCTACCATTTGGCCTGTCATCCGCTCCGAGGGTGTTCACAAAGATCTTGACAGTTCTAGCCACACACCTGAGACTGGTTCCAATACGGATCCAGTGCTATCTGGATGACATTCTCATACAGTCTTTGTCAGTTCAGACAGCAAGGGCGGATGTAGCACTCACCATCGAAGTACTTCAGAACCACGGGTTTTCTGTGAACTTCCTCAAGAGCCAGTTGGTTCCCTCTACTTGTCTTCTCCATTTGGGAGCGGTCATAGATACGGAACAGTGCATGGTCTACCTGTCTCCGGACCACCAGGTCAGTCTCAGGTCACTGGTACGTGAAGTTCAACACGACCGTGTGGTTTCCCTGATGACCTTCTCCCAACTATTAGGGAACATGATCTCGTGCATCTCCATAGTGCCTTGGGCCAGACTTCACTTCAGAGCTCTGCAGTGATTTCTCCTTCCCTTTCAAAAGCGGAAACTCACATCTTCCAACAGGAAAGAGAGGGTGCCACCCCTAATTTTGAAGTCTCTCCGCTGGTGGACTTCTCAGATGATAGCCAGAGGTGCACATTTAAAAAAACCGGCACAACTCACTCTCACCACCGATGCCAGCCTCTTTGGCTGGGGAGCTCATCTCCAATCCCAGTTGGCTCAGGGACGGTGGTCCCCATGAGTCCTGAAACACAACATAAACTGGCTGGAGCTCAGAGCCGTACATCTAGCTTTACGGCACTTCAGACACAGGGTGAAGGGGCAGCATGTTCTAGTCCTCACGGACAACATAGCAGGAAAAGCCCACATGAACTGGCAGGGAGGTCCCAGTCGCTCATGACAGAGGCCAGGCTACTATGCTCCTGGGCAGAGACCAATCTCTCTTCAAGGCGGCTCACATTTCGGGGGAGACAAACAGAGAGGCGGATGCCTTGAGCAGAGCAATGATAGACCACTCGGAATGGTGTCTGCTTCCAGCTCTATTTGCAGAGATAGCGGAGAGGTTCGGCCGCCTGGCTCTGGACCTGTTCGCGTCTCCGGAGAATTCACAACTCCCACAGTTCTTCTCCCGTTTCCCATCTCCGGGGGCAGAAGGAATGGATGCACTTCACAGTCCTTGGCCCGAGGGTCTACTATACGCCTTTCCCTCTCTTCCGCTAATGCCGGCGGTCATAGGCAAAATATTGCAGGAGAGGGCAGAGGTCATCCTCATTGCTCCACACTGGGCGGGGCGTCCGTGGTTTGCCGACCTCATGAGCCTTTCCATCTCGTCCCCGTGGAGGATCCCTCCGGATCGCATTGTGCTCAGCCAGGGGTGTCTTCAACACCCGGATCCGCAATGGCTCCAGCTAGCCGCCTGGCACTTGAGCAGCAACACCTGACTCAGCAGTCTTACCCACCAAGGGTAATGATTCAGGCCTCCAGGCGCCAGTCTACCAACAGAATTTATGATTCTACTTGGAGGAATTTTTCCGCCTGGTGTACCGGGAATAAAATTGGCATGTCATCTGTCACTGTCCCAAACATTTTGGAATATTTGCTGGAGGGGCTTGACAAAGGTCTTTCACCGAATACCATCAAGAGACAAGTAGCAGCTCTAGCTATGGTGCTGACATTCGATAATTCTTCCTCTCTAGTACATCACCTGATGATTCGCTCCTTCATTAAGGGGACGACCAACACAAAGCCATCCACGGTCCATCGATATCCCTTGTGAGATTTTTCATGTGTTTTACTGGCTCTTACCAGGTCACCATTTGAGCCACTTAAGTCTTGTGAACTGAGTTTTTGGTCAATGAAAGTGGCCTTTTTAGTGGCAGTAACATCAGCCAGACACATTTCCGAGTTGCCAGCACTCTCTGTCAGGGAGGACCTGTGCATTTTTCGTGATGACTGTGTAGTCCTTAAAACGGACCCAACATTCATTCTTAAGATAAACTCCTTGTTTCATCGATCACAAGAACTCATACTGCCGAGTTTTTGTCCCCGTCCAACTCATGACCTGGAGCGCCAGTGGCACACCTTGGATGTGTGCAGAGCGTTGAGACGATACATCAAGCGGACCTCTGCCTTCCACAAATCAGAGACACTTTTCATTTCCTTCCAGCCCTCTTCCATGGAGCAGAAGGTCTCTTCAACCACCATTGGTAGGTGGATCAAGGCCTGTATAGCCAAGGCTTACCAATCCCAGTCCTTGTCCATTCCTCGCCGTATCACTGCTCATTCCACCCACAGTGCGGCAACATCAGCGGCTTGGGCAACTCAAGCGCCCATTGGCGAGATTTGTAGGGCGGCGACTTGGTCGTCTCCCTCCTCGTTTATTAGACATTACAAGATCGATCAGTTTGCCACCACTGATGCCTCTGTTGGCCGGAGGGTCCTACAATGTGTGGTGCCGTCCGGAGGGACACATGCCCTGATTGTTTCCCCCCCATAGGGACAGTGTACCCTTTGGTATGTCCCAATCTGTGGATTATCCATCCTCATGTTGCAGAAGGGGCGTTGTCTTACCTGAACGCCTTTTCTCAGCATGATGATGGATAATCCACTCCCACCCCTTTGGTGCCTGTCAGGTCCTGTGTCAGGGATAGGGGAACCAACATATCGGACTTTGTCTGCTGCTTCGCCTTTTTCGGAACTGGGGCAGCACGGCCCAGCGGGAGGCATGGCTAACTCTCAAACTTAGTCTATTGGGTAGAAGGGACTTCAGGAAACCTAATTCATGGATTATCCATCATCATGCTGAGAAAAGGCATTCAGGTAAGACAACGCCCCTTCTAGCTTTTTTCTTTTGCCAACCAGGCTTCCATACCAATGCTTTTAAATCATCGAATAGGTCTCCATTCTTGTGTATGTTACTTGATTTAAAGGAGACCATCTAGTTGCCAATTTTCTGGAAGAACTGGCCCATTTATAATCATTAATTTGTTACCTTGATGGCCCAGATCCACATATTTGCTCTGGTATAGTAGTCTTTGATTCGATCTGGTCTTCTTCTTTCTCAGATTTCTTCTGGTTTGTGTAGAAAGTCATTTCCATTTTTTAAAGTTATTGTTTCATTGTCTGGATTTTCGGTGAACTGTGCTTGTTGATCTTTAAAGCCTCTGTCTAGGACTTCCGGTTCCGGATCATGGCGCTGGCAGTCGCTCGGAGAGTCGTCTCTTCACCGGCCAGTTTTCCCTTTGCCGGTAGACCCTAAACAGGGTCAAAAGTCGCCCAGGATAGGTGACCACTGCAGAGGAGTTCTCTCATCTGATTGCAGAAGGGCGGCAGCTCCTTCCGCGGTCCAAGGCAGCTCCTCATGGCCACTTCAGCCGAAAGTCAGAAGAACATCTAAGCAAAAGAACTACCATGGAAGATCCGGGTGAGACCCCTCCTTTTATCCTAACTACCTTCCTGTGAAAAGACTCTGGAATTATTTCCCTGTTTTGATAGAGCAGCGTTTGCTCACTTGGGAAAACAAGCTTTGGGAACAAAAGAAAAAACGTAATTAATTTTTAATGACTATTTCTACTCTTGGAGACTCTGGGGTCCTGAAAAAATCCCTATTAAATCTATCTACTTATTAAGTTGGAGATTATTGTCTTTCTTTTTCATTTTATTTTTCTTAACTGGACAAAACTTCATTGGAATCTGGAAAAAGATTTTACAGCCTTCTGGGGACACCTTGTGGTGAAAGTTGACATTGCAATTGCATTTCCTTTTTTATTTTGAGACTGGGTTTGACCTTCAAATTATCACAAAAGGGAAAAGACAAAGGATTTGAAACAGCTGGGTGGTGAAATTATCTGCTAGAAATTGTGGAGGTGAATATTGGCTGATTGTTAGTAAATAAAGGTCCCTTCCAACTTTATTATTATTATTATTATTATTATTATTATTATTATTATTATTATTATTATTATTATTATTATTAAATGGAGGAACTTTAGCCACAGCTTAACTATAATCTCATACTGGAAAAAATCTTGGAAGTTACGGAGCAAATGAACTTTAGGATGAAAACCAAAGATGATATTCCAGATCTACAAACTGATCCCCAAATTTTAACTGACATACAATTCAATGAAATGGAGCAACCTTACCCACAACTTAATTATAAACTTATAGTGGAAAAAACCCTTGAAGCCACTGAGCAACTGAACATCAGAATCAAAGCCTTTGCTCCAAAACTTCAAACTGATCTCCAGACTCCAACTGACTATTTTATAATTCAAAAAACAACAGAAGAGGAACAAATCTATACCAAAGAGGACATTACACATTTCACTGAGAATTTTGACAACCAAAGAATGACTTTAACTAAAACACCTTCAACTTCAAAAGCAACAGGAATTGATCTGCAAATACAAGCTACAGAGAACTGTGATAATTTGGATAACCAACTACCCGTGTTTCCCCGAAAGGAAGAAGTGTCTTACTTTCTTTTTATCCCCAAAAGCCCCACTATGTCTTACTTTCGGGGTACGGCTTATATTGATTGGAAAACAATTGTCAGTTTTATTTTAAGTATTTTAAGTATATTAAGTATTTAAGTATTTTAAGTATTTAAGTATTTTAAGCAGGAGGCGGAAGTGGGCAGGAGTAATATGTCTTACTTTCGCGGTACGGCTTATATTAGCCGACCCCCTGAAAACCCCGATACGTCTTACAATCGGGGTGTCTTACTATCGGGGAAACACGGTAGCAATCACAACATTGGAAAAAATTGATTATGTTACTCAGATGGCAGTGGAACTACGAGAAGAGAAATATGACCAGACTGAATTGATGATAAACACCTCTAATCAAACATTGAGATTTGATGATATAGAGGCTCTTTTATGGAAACCTGCTTGGCACAGAAACAAAGATTTAAAGATTTAAAAATGGGATTTAAAACTTTACTTAATGGGTTAAAAAGGCTTTTTAGAGACATTGAATGATTTAATACTAACTGAGATGGAAATTATTGACTAGATTATACTTTGGAATTGTAACATGGAAAAGGTTTTAAATAATGAGTTATTAGGTTAAGAAATAATATATATATCTGAAATATAATAAGAAGATACCCTTTGGAATAACATATTTGTTTTAGGTATGATAACTACTCTGATAGGATTTAAATTTTACTTAATTAGCTAAAAAGACCTTTTAGAGATATGGAGTGACTTAATGTTTAGGATCTAAACCTATAACCGAGATGAAAACTACTGGTTAGATTATAGTTTCGAATTGTAATATGAAAAAGGTTTTAAATGAAGAATTATTAGAAATATAAGAAATAGAATATATTTGTGAAATAGAGTAAGAATGTATTTTTTTGGAATAATACTGCTATTTTAGGTATGATAATTACTTTGTAATGGAATAAGAATAAGAAAATGGTTGTGACAATGGAAGACATGGCATTACTAAATGAGTTATTAGAATAAGAAATAGAATATATTTGGGAAAGGTAAGAATATAAGTATTGGAATAATATGCTTATCTTAGACATTATAACCATCATGTTATGAAACGAGATAAATTAGAGATACCTGAAGTGTAAACAATATGTTTATTTAAGGCTAAATTGGAATACGGCAATTGGAAGTTAGTAAAGCTTAAAAACAGGATTTGGACTTGTATAGGTAAAATATTATTAATAATACTCTTGATTGATTGAAGTTTATTTAGAAATACATTAATTTGAATATGTTCTATTAATTGAGGAAAATAGAGAGAGAACTTTTAAGGAGTTAATCTGACCTATATGTGTATGACTTTGTTTTTTTGCATAACTGATTACCCCATCACCACATTGTTTCCTAAGTACTTTGATGTAAAAATTGAAAAATTAATAAAACTTGTCTTTAAAAAAAGCCCTCTGTCTTAGTGTTCTCTTCTTCCACTTCTGTTGTTTTTTGGATTATTGGTTCTTTAATTGCAATCAAGGTTTTGCTTTGTACATCTGGGCTGGCAACTTGGTCTTTCAGATTAGATCTCATTGTCTCGCTAACTGTAAGAATAGTTTCAAGTATAGATTTTAGCATAGCCAAGATTTTTTTGCTGACCCTTGTCCATTTCTGGCATAACTGTAGATGGTCTTTCTAGTGAAGGCTGACAAGAGTCAGTAAATGTTTATTTCCACAGTTGGGAGTAAAGGAAAAGAATATAAAGTTGGCTTATTTGATCAAGATTAACATGGATATATTCTTATATATTCTTATTTCTAGTATCCTTAATGGATTTTGCTGGCACCAGAAGTGAAATGGTAATGCTTTATGTATTTTCCATTGTCTTTGGAAAGCTTTTTTCTGCTTTTGCTGCCTACAAATGGGTTAAATCTGTGTTTTCTTCAGAAAGCTTTCTGAAAACAGCACAGCTTTCCAAAGACAACACAACTTTAATTATTTGTAGGGGTCACTGGGGGAGCCATATTTGAAAAAAAGTTGCAACAAAGGCTACTATTTCTATTATTTCAGTCTTCACAAACTGGAAACAATTAATTGAAGGGATCTTAGAGGTCTTCTAGTCCAAGCCCCTGGTCAAGCAGGAGACCCTATACCAGTCTTTTTTTAAAAGCCTCCAGTGATGGAATACTCACAATTTCTGAAGGCAAGCTGTTCCACTGATTAATTGTTAGGAAATTTCTTTTTAGTTCTAGGTTGTTCCTCTTGATTAGTTTCCATCCATTGTTTCTTGTCTTGCCTTCTGATGCTTTGGAAAATAGCTTGAACCCTTCTTTTTTATGGCAGCCCTTCAAATATTGGAACACTGCTATCATGTCACCCCTAATCCGTCTTTTCACTGGACTAGACATACCCAATTCCTGCAACTGTTCTTCATATGTTTTAGCCTCTAGCCTACTAATCATCTTTGTTGCTCTTCTCTGCACTCTTTCCAGAGTTTCAATTTCTTTTTTATAATATGCTAACCAAAACTTGATGCAGTATTCTAAGTGTGATTTTACTTAGACAGTACTAATACTTCAGGTGATCTTGATTATATCTCTCTGTTAATGCAGTAGTTATGATACACAACACATATGATATAGTACAGAATAGGTGGTGCTTCTGGAAGGCACAATGACACTCTATTTTGTTTTTGTTTTAATTTGGGCCTTCTCAGATTGGAACTTTGTATCCATTGCCTGACCATGCCTTTTGTCCTTTGTCTTTAGGTCAGTGCTATTATTTTGTAGGAAGTGTACATTTTGGTGTTTAATAACAGAATCTTTTCAAGAAGTCTGGAATGTGTTGTCTCTTTTTCATGCCATGCTGAACTCCAGACCATACCATTCTAAAGTCACATCAGTGGCTTTTGGAAATAATTTCCCCAAAGAAATAAGACAGAGACAGTTTCGTCTAATGGTTAAGGCACTAAGCTAGAAGACAGGAAACCATGAGTTCAAGTCTCATCTTCAACATGAAAGCCAACTGGGTTATTTTCGGTCAATCATTTTCTCTCTGTCCAACCCACCTCACAGGTTGTTGATTGTGGAGAAAATAGGAGGAGGAAGATGTTGGATATATTCACCATATTGAGTTATTTGTAAAACTAATAAAGGCAGGATACAAATAAATAAGTGGCTTAAGATGCCAGGATATCTTCAACTGCTTATATGTTGGAGCATTTGCTTCCCAAAACAACTAGCCCACTCTTAAAACAATCTGTTTTTTCATGCCTCAGTGCCAGTATCAGAACAGAAGTACTTGACATACTTACATATCAGTAGGCAATTTATTATTTCTGTGAAGTAATTATATCATGACTTTACTTTCACTTAGTAATAAAAAAATATTAATTGAACCTGTATAGTTTTGTCTATGTTTGTTCATCTGCTTAAAGGTTATAAAAGAACTAAAGCATTTGGCACATGTGATAATTTTTTTAAAATCATCACCTATTTATTTCTTTGAAAGTACATACAGAATTAATTTTTTCCTCATTTTTAAAGCCTCTCAAGGAAGAATAATGCTTGACTATATTTCTATTTATTCAGGAAGTATTTATTAATTCATTTTTGTAAATGCATAGAAAAACATTTAAAATATATAAATTTTAAATGTATACTTTAATTTAATTTTAATTTTAATTTATATTTTAAATTTTAATGTAAAACTATATTTAAAACAATATAATCTCATCCTTAACAATAAGGATTGCTGGCTGGTTCCATCTATTCTGAATGTAATTATCTCTTTGTATCTTTAATATTAAATAGTTAACTTACAAGTAGTACTCAACTTACAGTTCATTTAGTGATTGTTCAAAGTTACAACACCACTTAAAAGTGACGTATGACCATTTTTCACACTTATGACCATTGCAGCATCCCCATGATCACATGAACACAATATAGATGCTTGGCAATTGGTTCATATTTATGATGGTTGGAGTGTCCCTGGATCATGTGAACATCTTCTGCGACCCTCTGACAAGCAAAGTTAATGGGAAAGCCAGATTCACTTAACAACCTGGTTATTAATTTAACAACTGCAATGATTCACCTAACAATTGTGGCAAGAAAAGTCATAAAATGGGGCAAAACTCACTTAACTAATGTATCACTTTGCAACATAATTTTTGGCCTCAATTGTCAAGGATTACCTGTACTTTTGTCTTATCCTTTTCCAGAGATATTTTAATACAACTTTTTTAGGTTTCAAGAAAAATTAAAATTATCTATGAAAAGGGAGGAAAGAAATTCAGAGAAAAAGTGAGAGGGAGGAAGAGGGAAAGGACAGAGAAAAATTTCCATCATTCTTCAGTACAGACACAGGATAAATAAATAATCTCTTATTCTAAGTTAAACATAGCATGATCAATATCTAACTCTAAATTTAACAACATATACAATATTTCTATAGTCTTAAACCAGTGGTTCTCAACCTTTTTAATGCCGCGACCCCCAACCGGTTGTAAGTTGAGGACTACCCAACCGGTCGTAAGTTGAGGACTTCCCAACCGGTCGTAAGTCGAGGACTTTCCCTGCCCAGGAGCACCGCACATGCATGGTGCTGCCCCCTGCGCCGGCCGAGGCGTAGCTAGCAAGGGGCAGCGACGGCGCAGGGCGACTACCGACTAGGCCACCAGCTGGCCCAGCCCAAGGGAGGCAAGGCACCCGCCGGGCCCCACGCGTGCCAGCAACCCTCCCTGTGCCCACCGGCCTCCCACCTCCCACCCCTGACCCTCTTTTACTTACATTTTTAGTAGTTGCTCAGCAGGGAGGGGTGGAAACTTCTACACAGCTCACCTTCGCTGCAGACAACTTGCAGCACCGTTTGCAGACTGGGACTTTTGGCGGGCTCAGCAGGGCAGAGACAGCCTGGACAATTCCTATTGGCTTTTGAAAGCCAATAAAATTAGACTTTATTCAAGAGAGTCTATTCTATTGGCTTTCAAAAGCCAATAGAATAAGAGGGAATAGCACAGCTAAGGGAAAAGGAAAAAATGGCGGACTGTGTTGTTTAGCGACCCCCGTGAAATGATCGTTCGACCCCAAATGGGGTCGCGACCCACAGGTTGAGAACCGCTGTCTTAAACTATATAATTTAATCATAAACTTGAAAATATCCATTCTTATCAAACAGAATTGTACAAATATCTGATTTAAAAATAAATTTAAATGAATTTTTAGAATAAGCATAATATTCAGTTTAACAAGAGCAGTAAAGCAGCAGCAACAACTTACAACTTGCAGCCAAAGAGCAGCTGAGCAACTTACAGCTGAAAGGCAGCAGCAGCAGCCGGACCGGTGAACCAGCATCCAGTAAACCAGCATCCAGTAAACCAACAACCAGCAGCCTGCAACCTGCAACCAGCAGCCTGCAACCTGCAACCTGCAACCGGCAGTCTGCAGCTAGCAACTGGCGACCAGCGGCCAGTGACTGGCGACTGGTGACCAGCAAGTCCAGGGGGGCTTGGAGCCTGCTCACCTGTTGGAGGTGTCCATCTTGTCCTTCGCTGGCTCGCCCTGCTTCTGCCATTGCTGTCTGGTTTTATGTGGCTTTTGGGGGATTTTCAAACAGGAGAGCTTTTTGGTTTCCCTGCTTTTTGCCACCAATTGTTTCTCGGCCTCTACTTTGCCGAGTTCTGGTCCCGATGCTGGCTTGTCCTTCATTTTCATTGTACTGGCTTGCCGCCTCCCCTTTCAAGGCAGGCTGCCAGAGATCTTGGAATAGGCTAGCTTCGGCTTTGACGGCGCTTTTCTCCTCCTTCTCCCGGCGACTAGAACGGAGGGAAATTTGGAGGAGACTTTTGCTGGCCTTGACCCTGGACTATTGGAAAGGACTGCAATTGTGGAAGTGGTTATCGTGGCTAGTGGGCCTGCTCTGTCGGCTGGGTGCTTCCTGCTAAATTTTTAAGACCTGTGGGTGAGGCCTTTGTTGCTGCCGCCATTATGTTGGATTTTTTCGAAGGCCTTATCTTTGGGACGTTGGGTTCCATAATTACTGTTAGTATAATTATTCCTCCTGTGGGTTCTGTTTTGGACTCTACTACAAGTTTTATCTTAGGAGGGACTAATACAGGCACAGCTATAGTTATTGCGGCAGGATTAACATCTGGCATGCCTGTTTTTATTTTTTTATTACTATGTTTTTAAATTGTTTTAATTACTATTTGTTTAAATTTTTAAATAATTCAAGTTGTTTAATACTGTTTTAACTTATTTTTGTTGGATGTTATGAATGATGTGGGGGGGGATTGACTGATTGTGGAGTGAATCGGGTTGAATGGATGGTTAGTTTATTGTTTTTAATGTGTTTAGTTTAAAGAGTGGGAGAGATAAATTAATGATATGGATGGAGTTGTGGTTGAGTGGAATGAATGTGATGAACTGGCTAGCCTGCCTGGCATGGCAGAGGCGGAGGGGAGGGGAGACGCTGGCTCTGGGGTGATAGAGGGCCAAAGTATACCGGTCTTGCTGGGGAGAGGCAGATATGGTGGGAGCCATAGGGTAGGCCATTCCCGGGGAACAAGAGCTCGCTGTCTAAAAGCAATCCCTTGCTCCGACCCTGTGAGTTCAACCCGAAGTACTGGTAATGGGCGAAATCCGGACCCTGGGCTCAAGCTGCTGCTGCTCAATGCCAGGTCGGTTGTAAATAAAGCTCCCCTCATCCATGATCTTCTCCTGGATGAGGAGGCCGACCTCGCATGTGTGACCGAGACCTGGCTGGGCCCGGAGGGAGGAGTTCCTCTCTCTGAGATGTGTCCAGCCGGGTTTCAGGTATGGCACCAGCCATGACCCCAGGGAAGGGGGGGAGGAGTGGCTATTATAGCCAAGAAGACTTTTAGCCTACGCAGGCTCGCTGTTTCTGAGATTGCGGGTTGTGAGTTGCTCCTTGTGAAGTTGGACCTAGGGGTTCAGGTGGGCTTGTTGCTCACGTACCTGCCTCCCAGCTGCGTGTCAACAGCCCTGCCTGCGCTACTTGAGGGGGTTGCTGGGCTGGCGGTTGAGTTCCCCAGGCTTATTGTCTTGGGGGACTTAAATCTTCCATCGCTCGGCGAATCCTCTGGGTTGGCGCAGGAGTTCATGGCCACCATGGCAACCATGAACCTGACTCAGGTAGTTCAGGGTCCGACTCACGAGAGGGGACACACTCCCGACATGGTATTCCTCTCAGAACAGTTGAGCAATGATCTGAATTTAAGGGGCTTAGATATTTTGCCTATGTCATGGTCAGACCATTTTCTGTTGCGGCTTGTTTTCAAGGCTCCAATCCTCCCCCGCAGGGAGGCGGAACCGATTAGGTGGTTCCGCCCCAGACGTCTGATGGATCCAGAGAGTTTTCAGAGGACGCTTGGGGAAATACCGGATCCTCTCATTCACAGTTCGGCAGAGTCCCTGGTTACGGCCTGGAATATGGCTGCGAAGGGGGCTCTTGACCGGATTGCGCCGCTGCGACCTCTCTGTGGTAGCAGACCCAGGAGATCTCCTTGGTTTACTGAGGAACTCAGGGGGATGAAGCGCCAGAAGAGACGCCTAGAGAAGCGATGGAGGAAAAGCAAATCCGTATCTGACCGAACACTTGTAAGATCTTATATCAAGACTTATCAGGTGGCGCTCAAGGCGGCAAGATGCGCGTATCATTCCGCCTTGATTGCATCTGCGGAATCCCGCCCAGCCGCCCTGTTCAGGGTAACTCGCTCCCTCCTTAATCAGGGGGGGGGTTGATGCACCCTTGCAGGGTAGTGCTGAGGACTTTAATAAGTTTTTCGCGGATAAAATCGCCCAGATTCGGATGGACCTTGACTCCAATTGGAATGCAGTATCGGCTGATAATGATTCAGTCGAGATGACAGGGACTCGTCTTGATCCTGTTGTGTGGGAGGAGTTTGACCCGGTGGCACCTGATGAAGTCGACAAGGCCATTGGAGCTGTGAGCTCCGCCACCTGTTTATTGGACCTGTGCCCCTCCTGGCTGGTTTCGGCCAGCAGGGAGGTGACGCGGGGCTGGGTTCAGGAGATTGTCAACGCTTCTTTGAGGGAGGGGTCCTTTCCGGCTCCCTGCAAGGAGGCAATTGTGCGCCCCCTCCTCAAGAAGCCTTCCCTGGACCCAGCTGTTTTAAACAACTACCGTCCTGTCTCCAATCTTCCCTTTATAGGGAAGGTTGTTGAGAAGGTGGTGTCACTCCAGCTCCAACGGTCCTTGGATGAGGCCGATTATCTGGGCCCTCAACAGTCAGGATTCAGGCTCGGCTACTCCACGGAAACTGCTTTGGTCGCGCTGACGGATGATCTCTGGCGGGCCCGGGATAGGGGATTATCCACTATCCTGGTGCTACTTGACCTCTCAGCGGCTTTCGATACCATTGACCATGGTATCCTTCTGCACCGACTGGAGGGGTTGGGGGTTGGAGGCACTGTTTTGCGGTGGTTCACCTCCTACCTCACTGGTCGGTCGCAGTCGGTGTTGGCAGGGGGTCAGAGGTCAACCCCTAGGTTCCTCCCTTGTGGGGTCCCTCAGGGATCAGTCCTCTCCCCTCTGCTGTTTAATATCTACATGAAACCACTGGGCGAGATCATCCGACAACACGGGGTGAGATATCATCAGTATGCTGATGATACCCAGCTTTACATCTCCACCCCGTGTCATTTCAGTGAAGCAGCGGAAGTGATGTGCCGATGTCTGGAGGCTGTTAGGGTTTGGATGGGTGCCAACAGGCTCAAACTCAACCCCGACAAGACGGAGTGGCTATGGGTTCTGCCTCCCAAGGATATTTCAATCTATCCGTCCATTAGCCTGGGGGGGGAGCTTTTGACCCCCTCGGAGAAGGTCCGCAACTTGGGCGTCCTCCTCGATCCACAGCTAAATTTGGAACATCATCTTTCGGCTGTGGCGAGGAGGACATTTGCCCAGGTTCGCCTGGTGCACCAGTTGCGGCCCTATTTGGACCTTATCACCTCGAGGTTCGACTACTGCAATGCTCTCTACATGGGGCTACCTTTGAAAAACATTCGGAGACTTCAGGTAATGCAGAATGCAGCCGCGCGAGCAGTGTTGGGCTTGCCTAGAAATGCCCACATTTCGGCATCACTCCGCGAGCTGCATTGGCTGCCAATTGGTCTCCGAACCCAATTCAAAGTGTTGGTTATGACCTATAAAGCCCTACATGGCATTGGACCAGGTTATTTACGGGACCGTCTGCTGCCCCATGAATCCCAGCGGCCGGTTAGGGCCCACAGAGTGGGCCTTCTCCAGGTCCCGTCAGCCAGACAGTGTCGCCTGGCGGGGCCTAGGGGAAGGGCCTTCTCTGTTGCGGCCCCGGCCCTCTGGAACCAACTTCCCCCGGAGATCCGTGTCGCCCCCACCCTCTTCGCCTTTCGTAGATTGCTTAAAACATACTTTTGCCGGCAGGCCTGGGGCAGCTAACACCTTGCCCCTAGCCAGTGTATGTTTCTGTGTATGTTTGTGGAGTGATTGGTTTCTTTTAGCTCAAGGGTTTTTTATAGATATGTGTTTATTGTAATTTCTATCATGCTGTGAGCCGCCCTGAGTTCTTTGGAATAGGGCGGCATAGAAATTAAATAAATAATAATAATAATAATAATAAATAATAACATATCCATCAATTCATTTTTCTAAATCTACTTGAATTGGACTTGGGAACAAACTGGCACCCAGTACAGTTTGTATAACAGAGATGTTATTGGTACATGTGCCATCCTAGGGTCGCTCATAACTGCTTGCACTGCTGCATTCTACACCAGTTGCAGTTTCCAGATACTATTGAAAGGTAGTCCCACGTATAACACATTGTAATTGTCCATGTAGGAGATGACTAGGACATGAATTGAGGGCTTAATGGTCCAGAAAAGGATGTAATCTGGTGCACAACTCAAAGTTCAGCAAAGGCCCTCCTAGTCATGACCTCCACTACTACTTGAGCAGGAGTCATGAAAATCCAGAAGGAACCCTAGATTATGCACCCCTTCCATCTGGGGCAGTGCCAACTCCATCTAAGACCAAATATGATAAATCCCCATATACAGAGGAGCTTCATAGGGTTCAATTGAAGTTTGTTGTCCCCCATCCAAACCCCCACAGTCCCCAATTCTATAAAAGGATATCTTTAGTATCACTTACTGCACCTGGGGCAGAGTGGAAAAAGCACCGAGCCCTGTGGTACCCTACAAAGCAGGTTGGATCTCACTCTCTATCAATTGGCACCAGTCCTGTATAAAGGGAGTGAATCAGCTGAAGGGTGTTGAAGCACCTCCAGCTCCTGGAGCCAACCCAAAAGAACAGCATGGTTGATAGTATTGAAGACTGCTAAAAGGTCAGGAAAGGGTCCAGATAATCGGTGTTATCCAGAATCCTTTTGAACTAAAGCATGATCATCGTCTCGACCATCTTTATCTTTGCTGAAAAGGAAACTGGATGAAAATATCCCAGAGGTGTTGCTGCATGATCCTGCTGAAGCTGTGGCAGTAGCCTAGAATCTAAGGGCAGCTGTGGCTTTGGACAGGATTGCACCCATGTGGCTTCTCTTGACTTATCATTCCTGACCCTCCCCATGGTTCAAAGAGGAGCTACGGCTTCTGAAAATGGCTAAGAGACATCTAGAGCACCACTGGAAGAAGACAAGGGATGACTGACTGGATACGACTTAGAGTTGCTATTAAGGCCTACCTTGTGGCCGTAAGAGCAGCAAAATAGCAGTAGTTCTCTGCTCTTATTGCATCCTTAGATTGCCGCCTGGTGAACCTGTTTCAGGTCACCCATTCCCTCCTAGGTCAGGAGAGCTCAGGTGATCTTTAACAGGGCTGGGCAGAGGAATTTGTTCAGCACCTGATGGACAAAGTCGCTTGGATCCATTCCCAGTTCGATCCCATGTGGGAAGATGTTGTGAGTGTCTCTAGACCGGCTGGGGACATATCAGAGGATGACGAAGCACAACCAGGCCCCTCTGGGTATTTTCCCCTCCCGGCAGCCGAGCTAGACAATGAGGAGATTTGTATGCAATCTGAGTCAGACTCTCAAAGTGATGAGTCAGATTTGGAACAGGAAGATAGATGGCTTGATCCGAGATTCCGAAGGTTTGATAGGCGGAGGTGTCAGTTAAGTGGAAAAAGGAAGTGACTATATTGAAAACTATATTAGAAGAGGAAGAAGAGACTAATTCTTTGTCACGAGCAACGTTAATATCAAGAGGCAGTCTGATGCATCACCGAGTTCGTTTGAACTCAGTTTTCTGGTGTTCTTGAAATCTACGGAAGATTAATGAAGTCTTGGACAATGTGAGATAAAGGGTGAGTTAATTGGAAGGTGGGAGAATGTTTAAACTAAATGTACATAAATCAGACTGGGCCGTTCCGGCCAACAAACTGCCAGCAGCTTGCTTTGAAGTGAATCTTTTGAAATGTGTTAAATAAAACTCTTAAAGAAATATTTATGTGGATTTTACTAAGCTGAGAAGGGCCAGATACAACAGATTGCTCGTGACCCAGAAAAGACGAAAATTAGTCCGAGCTTTCAGTACTGCGCTAGTTCAGTGACGTCATGGAGCAGCTTCTCGCTGATAATCCTGCTCTGTATCAACTAATTCAAACTCTCCAGCAACAAATTGGACATTTGCAACAGCAGATTCAGCAAGCTGCCGGAGCCCCAGCCCCAGCTCCAGCCCCTCCACCCAGACAAAGCAGATGTTATTTAGCATTGCCTGATAAGTTTACTGGAGAGCGTAGTAAATTTCCAGCTTTTTTAAACCAATGCAAAACATTCATTGCTTCCACTCCAGCAGATTTCCAGCTTGATGAAACTAAAGTGGCTTTCATTTTAAGTTTACTCTCTGGTCCAGCTGCTGATTGGTCATCTCCTCTGATAGACGGACCAGATCCTGTTCTGCGCAATTATGCAGGATTCTGCCAGCTGATGGAAAGAGAATTTGCTGACCCCCTTCGTAGACAAAATGCCACCAGGCGGATACGAGAGCTACGTCAAGGATCACGCTGCGTAGCGGAATATATATCAGATTTTCGCCGCCTAGCTCAAGAAATTAATTGGAATGAAGAAGCTCTCATGGAAATCTTTCAAGATGGCCTGTCTTCCCAGATCTTGAATGGATTGAGACATACTGTAATACCCGCAACCCTGGATGCATTATACCAACATTGTTTGGCTATTGAGGCGCAAACGCAAGCCACGGATGCCCACAGATATATTCAGTGAGAAAGAGGCAGACCACTTGCCTCCGCATAGACCATATGACTGTGCCATTGATTTGCTGCCAAATGCCAAACTTCCAGGGGGACGCCTTTACTCCATGTCAGAACCCGAGTTGGCCGCATTAAAAGACTTTGTGGACAAAAACCTGGCCAGGGGTTTCATTCGTCCCTCTTCCTCGCCTTTGTCAGCTCCTGTGTTATTCGTGAAGAAGAAAACCGGAGATTTACGCCTATGCTGTGACTATCGCAAGCTCAATGCCATCACGGTGCGCAACCGGTACCCTCTACCTTTGATTCCTGATCTCATGGACCGTCTCCGATCAGCGACCATCTTCACCAAGATAGATCTACGGGGTGCTTACAACCTGGTTCGCATCCGAGAGGGGGACGAGTGGAAAACCGCGTTTGGGACCAGGTATGGTCATTTTGAATATACCGTCATGCCCTTTGGACTCACCAATGCTCCGGCCGTCTTTCAACATTTCATGAATGACATCTTCCGGGATTTATTAGATCAATTTGTGGTGGTTTACCTCGATGACATCCTGATTTACTCCCCGTCACGAGCAACTCATCTCCAGCATCTCCGGCAAGTTCTGCAACACTTGAGAGAGCATCACCTTTACGCCAAGTTAGAGAAATGTCAATTCTATCAAACCACCATTGAGTTTCTGGGACATGTGATTTCTCCACAAGGCATCGCCATGGATCCTGGCAAGGTTGAGGCCTTGCAAACCTGGCAACCACCATGTAAAGCAAAAGATGTCCAAAGACTTTTGGGATTTGCGAACTATTACAGGATATTCATTCCGAGATTTTCTGCCTTGACTGCGCCCCTTACTCGACTGTTACGGAAAGGCATTAAGTTCCAGTGGGGCGATGCTGAGCAACAGGCGTTTCAGACCCTCAAAAAGGCTTTTGTTCAGGAACCCATTCTCAAGTATCCAGATCCTTGTCGTCCCTTTGTAGTGGAGGCCGACGCCTCAGATGTTGCGGTAGGGGCCGTGCTTCTTCAAACACGCCAAGATGGCGGCCCCATGTTCCCGTGTGCTTATTACTCCAGGAAACTGAGTCCCTCCGAACGCCATTATACCATTTGGGAAAAGGAACTATTGGCCATCAAGACTGCTTTTGAGACCTGGAGACACCACCTGGAAGGAGCCCGCTATCAAGTTGAAGTTCGGACTGACCATAAAAACTTGGAATTTTTGCAATCTGCCAGGAAATTGAATCAACGTCAGATCCGTTGGTCTTTGTTCTTCGCTCGATTCAACTTCAAAGTCACCTACATTCCGAAAGGGTACAACAAAAGAGCAGATGCCTTGTCCCGTAAACCTGAGTATCTACAGATCAAGGACCCCTTGCCGCTTCAAACCGTTCTGCCTATCGAATCGATCGCCGCCGTGCACGATCCGGTAGATCTACGACGACAGATTCGGGAAGCGCAACAACTAGATAACTTTGCGGCACAGAAGAGGCAAGAGGTGGGTCCCGATTCACCTTGGACCTTGTCCGAGGGTCTATTACGCTTCCGCAACCTGTTATATGTTCCAGCAGGCCCACTCCGTGGTCTCATCCTGAATCAATGCCATGATAACCCTGCGGCAGGTAATTTTGGTTTCTTTAAGACTCTCCACTTAGTGTCTCGGACTTTTTGGTGGCCCAGACTTCGCCATGATGTTCAGTCTTATGTGAATTCCTGTGTACGGTGCCGTCAGGCAAAACATGCCACAGGAGCCCCTCCGGGATTATTACAGCCTTTGCCCACGCCGGAGAGACCCTGGGGGGCTATTTCCATGGACTTCTTGACTTGTCTACCTGTTTCTGCCGGCTACACCGTTGTCTTTGTAGTGGTGGACATGTTGACCAAGATGGCACATTTCATTCCTTGCCGAAGAATACCGACAGCCAAGGTCACTGCTCAGCTGTTCATTCAACATATCTTCCAGCTACATGGTTTGCCTGACAAAATAGTGTCCGACCGAGGAACCCAGTTCACCTCGGAGTTCTGGAGAGAACTCATGTCTGCGCTTCAAGTCCAAGTTAATCTAGCCTCCACGCATCACCCAGAGACTGATGGGGGTACAGAGAAAGTGATTGGCATCCTGGAGCAGTATTTGCGTTGTTTCATCAACGACCAACAGAACGATTGGTCCAAATATCTCTCCGTGGCCGAATTCGCTTTCAACAACTCTCAGCACACTTCCACTCAGACCACTCCGTTTTTTGCCAACTACGGCTATCATCCTAGATTTTTCCCGCTCACGCTCCTCGATTCTCCAGTTCCAGTTGCAGAGGACTATTTAACCGAACTCCAGTCAGTCCAAGAGATGGTTAAGCAGCACTTGACTAAGGCCAAGGAAGACTACAAGAGGGTTGCAGACCGCTCTCATCGCGACACGCCGCCGTTAGCTGTTGGAGATCGGGTTTGGCTCTCCACCAAGTACTTGTTTCCAGGGAGAATTCACCGCAAGCTTGACCAACGTTTCCTGGGTCCTTTTCCTGTGGAGACGGTCATCAATCCGGTGACCTATCGTTTGACTTTGCCTAGGTCTCTTCGTGTACATCCCGTGTTTCATCGCTCCTTGCTTGTTCCTGTCAACCCTGATTCTCCGCTTCGACCTCCTGATCTGGGCCCGACAGCTCGCCGTGCTCACGTTCCTGTTTCCCGGTTGGAGGTGTCCGGCATCCGAGATTCCCGATGGCTCAACGACCGCTTCCAATATTTGGTTGATTGGACCGGGGGTGGGCCAGCCGCTGGCTGTTGGGTAGATGCTCATGATATTGAGGCTCCTGAGTTAATGTGGGATTTTCATACTGCGTTTCCCTCCAAACCACATCCCCTACGACGGACCCAGGGGGAGGGGCCTGCGGGGGGGATAGTGTTGTGAGTGTCTCTAGACCGGCTGGGGACATATCAGAGGATGACGAAGCACAACCAGGCCCCTCTGGGTATTTTCCCCTCCCGGCAGCCGAGCTAGACAATGAGGAGATTTGTATGCAATCTGAGTCAGACTCTCAAAGTGATGAGTCAGATTTGGAACAGGAAGATAGATGGCTTGATCCGAGATTCCGAAGGTTTGATAGGCGGAGGTGTCAGTTAAGTGGAAAAAGGAAGTGAAGTATTGAAAACTATATTAGAAGAGGAAGAAGAGACTAATTCTTTGTCACAAGCAACGTTAATATCAAGAGGCAGTCTGATGCATCACCGAGTTCGTTTGAACTCAGTTTTCTGGTGTTCTTGAAATCTACGGAAGATTAATGAAGTCTTGGACAATGTGAGATAAAGAGTGAGTTAATTGGAAGGTGGGAGAATGTTTAAACTAAATGTACATAAATCAGACTGGGCCGTTCCGGCCAACAAACTGCCAGCAGCTTGCTTTGAAGTTAATCTTTTGAAATGTGTTAAATAAAACTCTTAAAGAAATATTTATGTGGATTTTACTAAGCTGAGAAGGGCCAGATACAACAGAAGATGGTCTATATGAGATGCCTGGGGAGAGGTCTTGCCTTGTAATCTGGGAATGGTTTGATCTGTTGGTCCTGATGAAGTGGACAGGGCCCTTGTCACTTCAGTGCCATCACCTGTCAGTTAGATCTTTATCCCTCCTGGATGGTGAAAGTCTCCAAAATGGTGACTATTGGGTGCATCCAGGCAGCGATTAATATGTCACTAGAGTACAGGATATTTTTTGTCCCCTCCTTAAAAAACTGTCACTTGATCCCATCTGTTTAGACCATTTTTGTCCAGGTTCCAACCTCCCAGTCTTAGGGAAGGTTGTGGAAAAGGTGGTGACCTGGCAGTTTTAGAGGATCCTGAATGAAATGGATTATCTGGACCCCTTTCAGTCAGGATTCAGGCCTGGTTATGGGATGGAAATTGTATTGGTCACGTTTGTTGATGATCTCTGGTGAGAGCAAGATAGGGGTAGTGCAACCATCCTTGCTCTTCTTGATCTCTCAATGGCTTTTGATACTATTGATCATGGTATCCTTTTGGGCTGGCTATAGGAGCTGGTGCTGGGTTGCATAGTTCTGTGCTGATTCAGCTCCTTCCTGTTAAAAACAGTATTTTGTTGGGGATAATAAGGATAATGCATCTTTAAAGCATATGTTTCTATAATTCCCTATCTAATTTTAAAAGTAGACTACATAAATATGATTGTGCAACAAAAGCTAAAATTTTCGGGGAATAATATTCTCTTGAACTATATCTATAGTACATGGAATTTTGCATTTATTTTAGAAGATCCCTTGGAGACAAGCCCTAAATCAGTGGGGGCGAATCTTTTAGAGACTGAGTGCCCAAACAGTAACCCAAAACCCACTTATGTATTGCTGGGTGGGCGTGACCCACTGGGTGAGTGTGGCTACAGTGGGCATGGCAGACTGAGTGGACATGGCCAAGGTGGGCATGGCCAGCTCAATGTTGGGGAGGGATTCCTGTGGGGGCCAGGCAGGATTGGGGGAGATCCAGGGGGTCTCTGGCGGATGGGACAGTGGGCAGGAAAGCATCTTGTTCAGCTGATGGCTTGGGGGTGAAGGAGGCTGCCATGCCATCTCCCAAAAGCTGCTGTCTCACGAAAGCAGGATGAAAACTCCAAAAAGCGACAAGGGAAAAAAAATTAAAACAGAAGAGTGTCTCGTGATGGTTTTCTTCCCTGAGGGAGGTGGGAGGACATGGGGGGAAGTTCCTGAGCCCCACAGCTCTTCTGAGGGGGGAGGAGAGTGGGGAAGGGCTGTGCTGGGATTGGGGCTCCTCGTGTTTTCTGCTGCCCACCTGCGCTCTTCTGCCTCAGATGCTGCAGCTCTGCTTCCCTGGCAGGGGATGCATGTGGGGCTGCTTGCCGTGCCAGGGCTAGGCTGGACTGAGCTGGGCATGGAGCCTCCTCACCACTTCTTCTCCCACGGACATTGGGAGCGCCCATCCCGCCTATCCCTCGTCCCAGTACAGCTGCCTCTGTCCGGCACTCTCCAGCCTGTCGCCAGCCAGCCGGACATGCTGGGATGCCTCCCTTCAGGCTCCCTCAGCCTTTCCCCCCCTCCAGGCTGGGGCTGGTCAGATTCCACCTGGTCAGCCCTTATCCTCCATCCTCCTCCTCCTTCTGTGGGCAGACCGGGGCTTACCGAGCCGAGCAGTGCCTCTCCCCGCACACATCCTCAGGCGGAGGAGTCAGGCAGCCGCAACTCATGCTCCCCTCCGGCCTCCATCTGACCGAGGCCCGAGCTCGACATGCCCAGCTGGTTGGCGACGGGCTGGAGAGCGCGGGATGGCGGCAGTTGCCCTGGGACAAGGGGTAGGTGGGGTGAGCATTCCTGATATCCACAGGGGAAGAAGCAGCATGAAGGCCCAGTCTAACCCAGTACTGGCATGGCACAGAAAGCAAAGGAGGTGAGGAGTGGTGCCCACAATTTGCCCGGCCTCCCCTCCACCTGCTTTGTGCAGCTTGTCCTGTGTCCCCTGTGCCCATCATTAACCCTCCCACCACCATGCAGGGTAATGTTCCTGCCCAGATGCCCTCATTTCCCCCAAGCATTTTTTTACTAACCTGCCTTTCGGCTGCATTCCATTTCTCTGTTTGCTTCTCAGCCTTCTCCACATGTTTGTGGGACTATTGGTAAAAAAAAAAAAGTTCCATCAGACTTTCTAACTTCTCGCGAGATCTCATGGAACTTTTTTTTTGTCCCACAAACACGTGGCAAAGGCTGAGAAGCGAATGGAGAAACGAAATACAGCTGAAAGGCAGGTTACTAAAAAAAACGCTTGGGGGATGCAAGGGCATCTGGGTGGGGGGTGGGGCGGCAATCTTATCCTGCGTGGCTTCGGCAGGTGTCTGATAGGGGGAGGGAAGCAACAGGCCCCGCCCCACCCCTTGCATGGAGCACCCTGCTCCCGCCATTCCCCCCACCCCTCACGTCACCTTTTTTCCAGCTCTGACGCATCACTTTCCCCGCCGCTGTGTGGGACTGAAAATAAAGTTCAATCAAGCAATTCCAACTTTGTGAGATCTTTTTTTTTCCTTGTGAGAAGTTGAAATTGATTGATTGAACCTTTTTTTTTTTTGCGCACGGTGGCAGAGGCAATAGGTTCACCACCACGGCCCTAAATTATTGACAAAGATTGAAGAATTTGGAGAAATAGCAGGATTGAAAATAAATAGAGAAAAGACTAAAGTGATAGTTAAAAATCTTACAGATAGACAAAAAAACCAATTGTCAGAAAAAATAGATCTCCAGATAGTCAAGAACATTAAATATTTGGGGATATACTTAACAGCAAGGTATGTGACATTAAAAGAAGATATTTATCTCAAACTATTAAAACAAATAAAATCAGATTTGGAAAGATGGAAAAACTTACAACTATCATTCTTGGGAAGAATGAATATTTTACCAAAACTACTTTTCCTTTTCCAAATAATGCCTATAAAAATAGAGAAGACATTTTTGGATGAGTTAAATGCATTGATTTTGAAATTTATTTGGCAAGGGAAAAAAGCCAGAATAAGACTGAAATTGTTATAAGAAGCAAAAGAAAATGGAGGATTTGGCCTACCAGACTGGGTTCTATACTATCAAGCAGCTACATTAACATGGTTAAAAGAGTGGATAACCCTTAGACACAAAAGATTACTATATCTAGAAGGACCCAACTTACAGCTTGGATGGCACGCTTTTCTATGGTATGGGAAGAACAAAATCCATAAATACTTTCAAAATCACTATATAAGAAATGCCTTGCGAGGCTGGTTCCAGGTAATTATTAATGCTTCTTTAAGTGAGGGTGTCTTCCCTGCCGCCTTGAAAGAGGCGGTAGTGAGGCCCCTCCTTAAGAAGCCTACCCTGGATCCAGCTGTTTTATCAAATTATCGTCCTGTCTCCAACCTTCGCTTTCTTCCGAAGGTTGTCGAGAGCGTGGTTGCCAGACAGTTCCCACGACACCTGGAGGAATCGTTATACTTGGATCCACACCAGTCGGGCTTCAGGCCTGGCTACAGCACGGAAACAGCATTGGTCGCGTTGGTGGATGACCTCTGGCGGGCCCGGGACAGAGGTTGTTCCTCTGCTCTGGTGCTATTGGACCTCTCGGCGGCTTTTGATACCATCGATCATGGTATCATGCTGCAACGGTTGGAGGGGTTAGGTATAGGGGGCACTGTTTTGCGGTGGTTCGCCTCCTTCCTCTCCGGCCGGATGCAGTCTGTGTTGACAGGGGGTCAGAGGTCGACCCCGAGACCCCTTGTATGTGGGGTACCTCAGGGGTCGGTCCTCTCGCCCCTACTGTTCAACATTTATGTAAAACCGCTGGGTGAGATCATCCGTGGTTTTGGTGTGGAGTACCATCTGTACGCTGATGATACTCAGCTGTACATTTCCACGCCGAACCACCCCAACGATGCTCTTGCCGTGCTGACCCAATGCCTGGAGGCCGTGCGGGTCTGGATGGGGAAGAACGGGCTCAAGCTCAACCCTTCCAAGACCGAGTGGCTGTGGCTACCGTCGTCCCGGTTTAGTCAATTGACTCCTTTGTTGTCTGTTGGGGGCGAAACAGTGGCCCCCGCGGAAAGGGTTCGCAATTTGGGAGTCCTCCTGGATTCACAGGACCATCTGGCGGCCGTGGCCGGGAGGATGTTCTATCAGGTTCGCCTGGTACGCCAGTTGCGTCCCTTCCTAGACCGGGACTCGCTATGCACAGTTACTCATGCCTTCGTCACTTCCAGGCTGGACTATTGTAATGCTCTCTACATGGGGCTCCCCTTGAGGTGCACCCGGAGGCTTCAGCTGGCCCAGAATGCGGCCGCGCGGGTAGTGACAGGAGCGTCGTGGCGCTCCCATGTAACACCGCTCCTGCGCGAGCTGCACTGGTTGCCGGTGGTCTTCCGGGTGCGGTTCAAGGTGTTAGTGACCACCTTTAAAGCGCTCCATGGCATCGGACCCGGATACTTACAGGACCGCTTACTGCTAGCAAATACCTCCCGCCGTCCGGTACGCTCCCACAGAGAGGGCCTCCTCAGGGTGCCGTCGGCCAGACAATGTCGACTGGCGACCCCCAGGGGGAGAGCCTTCTCTGTGGGAGCTCCAACGTTTTGGAACGAGCTCCCCCCCGAACTCCGTATGATGACGGACTTACGCACCTTCCGTCGGGAACTGAAAACTTTCCTTTTTCAACAGGCCGGCCTGGCATAGAAGCTCCGGCTCCAACCGGGTGAAAATGTTTTAGGGGGATTGTGCAATTTTTAGGATTTTTGTAATTTTTAGGATTTTAGGATTTGTATATATTGGGTTTTATAGATTTTATGGCCTAATTTGTTTAATTTATTTTTAAATATTTTAATTTTGTACATTTATATGTTTTTTAAATTTTAAGGCTGTAAACTGCCCCGAGTCCTTCGGGAGAGGGGCGGTATAGAAATTTAATAAATAATAATAATAATAATAATAATAATAATAATAATAATAATAATAATAATAATAATAATAATAATAATAATAAAATGGGAAAACATAAAAATGAAAATTTATATGAAAATACCAGGATGGATCTCGACAATGGAAGCATTTGTGCACCCAAATTTAATCAACTATGAGAAACTTGTGAATAGAGACATTTTTATTACTGAAGGGAAATTACAAACTCAGCAAGAATTGGAGGAACAGGGCATTGAGCTATTATGGTGGCCACATTTGCAAATGCAAATGAGATACCAAAAAGATGCTAAAACGTATGGTTTTTATAAAGATCAAACAGTGTTTGACCAGATACTATTGTCATCAGATAACAAAACTATAAATTTTTGTTAAACCTGAAGCTGGAAGATGAACAAGTTAAAGAAATAATGATAACTTGGGCAAAAAAAATTGGGCATAATGTAGAATTAGAAAAATGGCAAAACCTGTGGGAAAGAAACTGCAAAATAACAAGAGCAGCTAATTATAAAGAAAATCTATATAAAATGTTTTGTAGATAGCATTTACCACCTCTAAGATTAGCAAAAATGTTTAAAAATATGTGTATCAATTGTTGGAAATTTAGGCAAAAGCCAGGCATGTATCTTTGGTGGACATGCCCTAAAGCAAAAGATTTTGGTCAAAAATACACATGTGGTTACAGAAAATGTTACAAAAAGGTGTAGATTTCAAGCCAGAATTATTTCTTTTAGGTATAATTACAGAGAACTATGACAAAAATGTATATATTTAATATTACATGTACTAACAGCAGCGACAATTGCATTTTGCACAGAATTGGAAAAACAAACACCATCAGAAGAAAACACAATTAGGAAAATTTTGGATTGTGTAGAAATGGATAAGCTTACATTGAAAGTGAAATGGCAAGAAGATACAGAATATTTCCAAACATGGAATAATTTCTATAAATGGCTGGAAAAATGGAGTAGAGAGTAGAAGTGGAAGTTGTATTATTATTAACGTTAAATATGTGAACCCAGACAACACATTTTTATTAAATACTAAAGACTTGTAACTATAAAAACTTAATAAAACATTTATATATAAAAAAGCTAATTTTTTCAGGGAATAATAATCTTTTGAGCTATATGTGTAGTACATGGAATTTTACCAACAGACAAAGTACAATAAATGAATTCTCTGTGCCGTTAATATGGCTAAAAGATATTTTAGCATTAGAAAAATAAATGCATTGCTCCACTTATTCAATGGATTGAACACCTGATTAAAGATCATGGCCCCCAGAAGATCCCTTCTGGGGCGGGCATTGTTTGCTTCCTTTACATGCCTATGGGGTGAAGCGTGTAATTGGAATTGGCAGGGCACAGGAACCACTGCTATCGTATGCTGCTCACTCGTGCGCGTCAGCATTAGTTGGAGGGCAGAAATAAAGCCTTCAATTGAGCAGAAGGGGAAGCAACACTGAGCCAGGCCCCTTGCACCTGTGTCTAAGCTGCTGCTGGAGGCAGCAGCACCCACCTAAGTAGCCATTCCCCCCTCCCCAGCCAGCCAGCCACCCCGCCCAACCTACTTGTTGTCCTGACCGCTCTTCTCCTTGTAGTCCTCCCCACTCAAGCAGAAACAGAGTTTCTCGGCACAGTCCAAACTGAAATAAAGCAGAGTCGCAGCAGAAGGATTGCTCTCAAGAAGATCTGCATGCACTGCTCGCTCACATGCACTGGCCTTATTGAGAGCAATCCCGCTGCTGCACCTCCACTTTTTTCCACTCGGACAGAGACGAGAAACTCAAGCCGCTGTAACCGCTTGAATAGGGAGGATAACAAGGAGAAGAGTGGTCAGACCTGCCAAGCAACAAGTAAGTTGGGCAGGGTGGCTGGGGAGAGGGGATCATGGCTGCTCAGGTGGCTGCTGCCGCTACAGCCAGCAACTTGGGTTTCTCTGCTCTGTCCAAGTGGAAAAAAAAGTGGAGGTGCAGCTGCAGGATTGTTCTCAATAAGTCCAGTACATGTGAACAAACAGTGCACCAGTGTCTTCTTGAGAGAAATCCTGCTGCTGCGTATCCGCTCTCTTCCACTCAGATGGAGCCGAGAAACTCAAGCCGCTGCCGTTGTTTGAGTGGGGATGTTGACAAGGAGAAGAACGGTCAGGATTTGCCAGCTGGCAGATGCGGCCTCAATGCTGCCAGCTGACAGACAATGAGTAGATCACACGGTGTGGCTGAGGAGAGAAGAAGAAGACCACTCAGATGGTTGCTGCCCCCAATGGCTTGAGTTTTGAAGTGTCCCATAGATACTGAAACACTTTTTATCTGGAAACCTTGGGGAGACTGAACTCCACGTGGCTGCCAATGAGCGCTTAGAAATGGAGCAGAAGGCTCCATTTCCCAAGTGCCCCATTCCAGGCATATGGAGCTTGCAATCTCTGTCAGGTCTCCATTCGGTTAAAAAGTGTTTCAGCATCTATGGGGGGTTTGAAAACTAAGTGAATGCTTCATTTCCAAGCACCCCATAGGTGCTCAAACTCTTTTTACCTGGATGGAAACCTGATAGAGACTGGAAACTCCATGTGGTTGCCAGTGGAGCACTTGAGAAACAGAGTGTTTTGCTCCATTTCTAAGCATGCATTTGCATGCAGATGGAGCTTCGAGTTTCCCCAAGGTCTCCATCCTGGTGAAAATTGTTCCAGCAGGAGTTGGGGTGGGAGCAAACACCACAAGAGTTCAGGCTCCTATTATCTGCAAAAGAGGATGGGTGCCTGAACTCGCACGATATTACAGGCACCCAGGAGCTTCCATCAACTCTCCTCTCCCTCAAAGGCAGAGAAAAGACCGGTTTTACAAGGTACATGAGTAAGGGAGGGAGAAGCATGAGGTATCTTAGTAGGTTGGGGAGGCCTTGGGAGCCTGTTCCATCACTAGGCCCTCAATGGCCTTCCCAACCCTGAGATACCTCATGTGCACTTAACGAGCCGTGCATGTGTTAATGAACAAGGAATGATCTCGTTTAAGGTACGAGATTCACTCCCACAAATTTTCGAGTTACGAATGGAATGGGCAGGCTCCATTCATGACTCGACTACCTGTAATAATAGTGCAATAGTCATTTTTCTAAATGGGCTAAATTAGGCTACAAGCATGAATCCTCTCAGTGTCACTGCAACATTCTTTCCATAATTCATGGCTGTCAGTTGCAAATAGTATAGTTATGGAGATAGAGCTCTTCTCATCTGAATTACTTAATCTAAAAGAGAAAGAAGCAAAATAAGCCTTTTCCCATTGTTTTATGATATTGAGCACCAAAATCTAATATCTCAGGCTCAGAGGATCTATTCTCATTTCAGTTTGGGTATTTTTTTTGCATAACAAATGAGCAAATTATCTTCACATACAAATTTAGAATTTCTTTCAGCAAGGCTTGTTTCAATATACTTCCTTCAACTATGCTATGTCTCCTGCCATTGGTGCATAGTTATATCTTTTAGAAATTCCCAAGGGCAAACTACCATACACATTTCTAAGACCAAGTATTCCAACTGTATATATGAAATAGGTTCCTAACTGATATATACCAGCATCCTATGAATGAAGCAGAGGAACGGTATGCTTATCCTTCTAATTATTCCATTTCCATGGCTGGATATACCAAAGTTAAATATTCAGATCTTCACTTTGACTTAAAATCACAAAACAAATAGAAACCTCGGAAAGCATGTCATGGTATTTATTTATTAATTAAATTTATATGCCACTCATTTCACTATCAAAATAACTCTGGGTTTAACTCAATAAAAGCAAGAGTATAAAAATATTAATTATTAATAGAGTATCAGTTTGTACAAGTCTTATTTTCCCAAGTAGAGCTGTACAAGGACCCGCCTCAATCCCCCCTCCTAAGAAAGCAGAACTCTTGGAACAGCTTCATTCCAAAAAGAACTTTTATTAGGAGAAGTTGACAGCAGGCATAGAAGGCAGGATCTGAAGGTTTCCCACACAAATCAATAGTTTAAAGGAGCTACTAGCAAAACCCCACCCCAATAGTCCATTCAGTCAGTTCAAATGAGCCAATCTCCAGGTGTGAATCCGCTGTGGGAACGGGGGATGATATGACGCAGTTCCCAAGATTGTCAGGCCATTAGGTCTTCGCATCTCTTCTTCCACAACTAGAGATAAGCCAGATGGCCAGAGGTGCATTCCATTCTCTCCCCAGGCTGGTATCAAGGGAAATAGTTCAAAGAGGAAGCAGATAGAGGGAAGTGGAGAGGATACATTGTGGCAGCTATACTTAAGCAAAGAAGATACATCATAGCACCCATGGCTTCCCCCCTCCCCCCAGGAGTATGGCAGAACCCACAGGAATAAAGAATAAAGCACCCTCTCCAAATAATAGGGTTCTGATAAAAGCTAATGTTCAATTGAAAGATAGATATCAGTAGCAAATAAGCAAAATCTTTATTTTCCGGTTCTGTTCAGAGAGGCACAGGGGAGCAAACCACATAACATACAGTAATTGTTCCTGTATTCAAAACATAGTAGTTTTGCCTAAGTCTTTATTGCTGGCTAAGTCCGCATGTATAGAGTAGGCCTCATAACCATTTATATTAACTTCTTATTAGCTCTTCTTCCTACTCTAGGCAGCTATTTCACAAGAACAATTTCAGAATATGGATTTTATCATATTTCCTTATTGGTAAAATTTGATTGATAGATATGTGCCTGTGGAATTTAAAGGATTGCCTCTGTTGGCCTCCTTAAATAACATTAAGTAAATCATTGCCAGGAATTCTAGCTTTACATTTGTAAAATGTCTTCTTAATGAAACCATTCCTAATATCTTACTAATATGCATGTCTATTGATGTTGAATTACTAGGATAGCATTTCCTGTTAAAATATGCCATTCAGTCATATTTTTTTCATAAGTTATGTGCATACTGTTCATGCAAGTCTGTATAAAACCTAACGATATTGCTTACATTCTTAGGCAATCCTGATCTGAAAGATAAAGAGGACCAGTTTGGAAGAACTCCTCTCATGTATTGCATCTTGGCTGATAGGCTAGATTGTGCTGAAGCTTTATTGAAGACAGGAACAGATGTTGATAAAACCGACCATAGTCAGAGGACAGCTCTCCATCTTGCTGCACAAAAGGTAACTAAATAATATTAAAAACTTGGATGTGCATATTGGAATCAGAAGTTCTGTGTATCTAAGATAATCTTATCTGTATTTCTCAGATGAACGTCATCCTTTGTCTTCTTTATTTCGTTAAGACAAATTATTCTTGGAATTAAATAAAATATTTAAAAATAGAAGGCTTTAGCAAGGAGTTGTTCAAAATTAATATAAATATTCAACAGTTCTTTTGTAGTGAGCAAATTAATTTGAGGGGTTACAGATGAGAGCCCCTTTGCTATAAGTAATATATGTGACTGGAATGGAGGTGCGGGTGGAATCTGAGCCAGTATGTGATGCAGCTACTACCGTGTTTCCCCTAAAGCAAGACAGGGTCACACTTTCCTTTTATTCCCAAAAGCCCACTATGTCTTACTTTCGGGGTACGGCTTATATTGATTGGAAAACAATTGTCAGTTTTATTTTAAGTATTTTAAGTATATTAAGTATTTTAAGTATTTTAAGTATTTAAGTATTTTAAGCAGGAGGCGGAAGTGGGCAGGAGTAATATGTCTTACTTTCGTGGTACGGCTTATATTAGCCGACCCCCTGAAAACCCCGATACGTCTTACAATCGGGGGTGTCTTACTATCGGGGAAACACGGTAACAATGCTGATCTATCTCAGGGTATATTAATAGGACCTTAGAGTCCAGATTAGTGAAAGTAACTACTGTATTTCACATGTTAATACATTTGCTGGAGGAAAATATTATTAAGAATTTGGTGGAAAAAATGGGGAAACTGAATAGCACAGTGGATTTTTTGTACTTGTATGCTTTTTAAAGAAGTTTTTAACATTCAGAATTGCCTTTCATAAACTATAAATGAGTCATTAATTTTAAAGGATAATTATTACAATAGATGGTGTAAAAATGGTACTACACTAAATACATTTTGTGATGTGGACTTAGAGACACTATTCATTAATTGCAATCCTTTTATGCCCTGTGTGAGTTTTCTCCATTCATATTAGGGAGCTGAATGACTACAGACCAATCACTCTGACATATGTAATTATGAAGACCTTTTAAAGATTAGTGCAGGCCCACCTGAAAATCAGGATACACTGCTAAACACTGAAAAAAGAATACAGGAATAACAATATAACTTGAAATAGTTATTATTTCTTTGATTACTTTAGATTTCTCTATCACAGTTTTGATATAAATCCTTTGCTTTTGCCTTTACAGAAGTGTTTTTAATGCAGAACATTTTTAACATGACACATGTAATTATTGGAGCATACATTTTATGTTTTTAAATATTCTGCTATTTGCAATAAGCAGCTAATTGGAAAGTTAATTTTATCAGCTTCTTTTTGAGCTGAGGGATATGAGTGCAACCTAGTGGAGAAATGAGACATCAGTTTTGCATGTCTGGAATGTTTGTATTGACAAATGATAGTCTGTTATTGACATCTGTATCCCTTGACAGTACATCCATCCTAGCTTACCCATGGTGGTCAAATGCCTTAATTTTTTTGGCCTTTAATTTAATCAAAGTTGGAGCACATTTTGAAGAGATAACATAAGGAACAGATCCAAAAAGTGTCAAGTTTCGGCAGCAAAATTGTTAGCAACGATCAAACTGTCATAATGTTATGATTTGTTTATTTTTATACCATTTATTAGCCTTTACTTGTTGTGCCATTTGGCCTCTAGGGCAGATAACATGCTGTCTAATTTGGGAGGTTTGCTTCTGTCAGAGTGGCTTCTAGAAAGATGTTAGCTGCAGTGACAAATAATCAATAGCTGTCATAGTCATGAGGAACATGAGTGGGCCTTTCATCTAGAGGATTACAAGTCTAATTGGATTGAGAATAGGAAGGATGGGCTGTTGTGTAACCCTATCAGATCTGGGTAGCTGTCAAATGTCAGTATTATTCATACTAAAAAGGAAGTGAATGATATCTTTCACAGCTTGAGGGTGTAATCCAGCAGAAGCTTTTGAGAATGTAACAGAGAAAATAAAATAAGCAAATATATGCTCTGACCTTTTAAAAAATATATACATCCATGTTGATGTATGTTTCTCTATATAGTTATCTTATCAGCTGAATATCATTCAGATTGGTTATTTATATCTTCAATAAAAAGCCATTTAATTACTCTGATAAGAATTATAAATGTGAAAGATTCAATGAATAGATAGCAATAATCATAAGAATAAAAAATGCACCATAAATAATAAATAAATAAAATATTCCGTTAATTGTTTGCAAATGCATACTCCTTACGGAAAAAATTACTCTCATGCATTAATATGAAATATATCTAGAATTCTGCATTATTTCTGGTATTTAGATTAACACTGGGCCCTATCTAACAAAATGAAATTCAACATAGAGAAAAGTAAAGTCTTACATTTAGGCAAGAAAAATTGAAAGTACATATATAGATTGGGTGAAACCAGGCATAATAGCAGCAACTGTGAGAGGGATCTTGGAGTCTTAGTGGACAATCAGTTAAACATGAGCTAATAATGTGCGGAGGCAGCTAAAAAAGCCAATGCATTCCTATGTTGCATTAAAAGAGGAATTCAATGAAGGTCGCGTGTGGTACTAATACCACTCTATAATTTCATTGAGGCCGCATCAGCATTGTGGTGCCCTCACGGGGGGTGGAGGGCGTGGCCCATTGGGTGGGCGTGGCTACAGTGGTCATGGCAGACTGGGTGGTTGTAGCCACATGGCTGTGGCCACCTCGATGTTGCTCATAGGGGGACGCATGTGGGGGGCCGTGCAGGGTTAGGGGAGATCCAGGGGGTCTCTGGCGAGTGGGGTGAGGCAAGGCAGGGATCAGGGTGGGGGTGCCATTGCCACGGGCAAGGCGTGGCAGGGGTTGGGACAGCTGCTGCCTGACACTATCGGCCCCTGCACACAGAAGCCAATGAGCGCATGGGGGTTGATGGTGTCCGTCAGCAGCCACAGCCTGCCAGCCTCTTGACCAATGCACTTTGGGGCTCCACAGCTCACTGCGAATACTGGGCCAGCCCTCCAGCAGCAGGCAGAATAGGGGAGGGGGAGGTGCGTGATGCAGACTGCTTGATGCACCTACTCCATCCCATTTGTTTTTGCTTGCGGTTGGAGAGCAGGTCATTGCTGGTCATCTCCTCAGCCGCCTCGCAGATCTTGCCCTTGGCCCGTGCATGGAGCCTGTTCCCCTCGTGCACCCAATGCACCTTGGCACCGTCTCAGGCTGGTACCACCAGCAGCTCCCACAAGTCCATTAGACTGCTGCCGCCACCTAGAGCACCTGGCCCACCCAGCACAAAGGAGGCGAAATGACTGGCTAGCAAGCTCGAGTAGAGATGGTAGAGCATGGCCAGGGCCAGCAAGCAAAAAGCCACCCCAGGCGGGGAAAGCCAGATTCCCCTCGGCACTATGGTCCCCCAGTCTCAGCTAGGATTGCGTGCCTCCCCCCCATCTCTGCTGGGCCTGAGCAGCCATGATGCTGATAGGGATTCGGCTTTCCCTACTTGGGGTGGCCTTTTGCCTGTTGGCCATGGGCATGCTCTACCACCTCTATTTGGGCCTTCCTAGCCAACCACTTTGCCTCCTTCATTCTTGGTGGGCCTGTAGCTATGGGTGGCAGCCTAACAGATCTGCGCAAGCAGCTGGCAACCACGGCAGGTACCAAGGTGCACAAGGGAATGCGCTCCACCAGCAGGCCAAGGGCAAGACTCTCGAGGGGGCTGAGAAGATGACCAGTGGCAACCTGCTCTCAAAAAGATGGGACAGAATAGGTGTGTCCCATGGTCTGCATCATGTGCCCTACCGACTCCGCATGCTGCCAGTGCCCACTATTCATAGTAGGCTATGCAGTCCCTGCTACTGGATGCTGTCTGCCCCCTTGTGCTCACCACTCCTGTGTGTGAACCTTGGAATCCGCCAGGGTGATAGGGGCAGTCCCTCCTATCTCCGGGATATTCCTGGGGCCAAATATTAGCCAATCACGGGCCGGATCTGACCCACGGGCCTTGTGTTTGATATGTCTGCTATAAAGCCTTAATAAGGCCGCACCTAGAATACTGCAATCAATTTTGGTTTCCACACTATAAAAAAGATGTTGAGACTCTGGAGAGAGTGCAGAGAAGAGGAACAAGGATGATAAGGGGACTGGAGGCTAAAATGTACGAAGAACGGTTACAGGAACTAGGCATAGTTAGTCTAGTAAAGAGAAGGACCAGCGGAGACATGATAGCAGTGTTCCAATTTTTGAGGGGCTGTCAAAGAGAGGAGGGGTTCAATTTATTTTCCAAAGCATGAAGGCCGGACAAGGAATGTTGTTAGTTGTGAAGTCATGTCCAACCTATTGTGACCTCATGGACAATGTTCCTCCAGGCCTTCCCGTCCTCTACCATCTTCTGGAGTCCATTTAAGCTCATGCCTACTGCTTCAGTGATTCCATCCAGCCACCTCATTCTCTGTCGTCCCCTTCTTCTATTGCCCTCAATCTTTCCCAGCATTAGGCTCTTCTCAGTGAGTCCTTCTCATTAGGTGGCCAAAGTACTTGAGTTTCAACTTCAGGATCTGACCTTCTAAAGAGAAGTCAGGGTTGATCTCCTCTAGGACTGACCGTTTTGATCGCCTTGCAGTCCAGGGGACTCGCAGGAGTCTTCTCCAGCACCATAGTTCAAAGGCCTCAATTCTTTGGTGCTCAGCCTTTCTTATGCTCCAACTTTCACAGCCATACATTGCAACTGGGGAAACCATGGCCGTGACTATACGTACTTTGGTTGGCAGGGTGATGTCTCTGCTTTTTAGTATGCTGTCTAGATTTGCCATAGCTTTTCTCCCCAGGAGCAAGCATCTTTTAATTTCTTGGCTACAGTCCCCATCTGTGGTGATCTTGGAGCACAGGAAGATAAAATCTGTCACTACCTTCAATTCTTCCCCATCTATTTGCCAGGAATTGAGAGGGCCGGATGCCATGATCTTGTTTTTCTTAATATTGAGTTTCAAGCCAACTTTTGCACTCTCTTTCTTCACCCACATCAACAGATTCTTTAGTTCTTCTTCACTTTCTGCCATTAGAGTGGTATCATCTGCATATCTTAGGTTGTCGATATTTCTCCCGGCAATCTTAATTCCAACTTTTGATTCATCTAGCCCTGCCTTTCTCATGATGTGCTCTGCATATAAGTTAAATATGCAGGGCGACAGAATACAGCCTTGCCGACTCCTTTCCCAATTTTGAACCAATCAGTGGTTCCGTGTCCAGTTCTCACTGTTGCTTCTTGACCCGCATATAGGTTTCTTAAGAGACAAATTAGATGGTCTGGTATTCCCATCTGTTTAAGAACTTGCCACAATTTATTGTGATCCACACAATCAAAGGCTTTAGTATAGTCAATGAAACAGAAGTAGATGTTCTTCTGGAACTCCCTAGCTTTCTCCATGATCCAGCGTATGTTGGCAATTTGATCTCTAGTTCCTCTGCCTCTTCAAAATCTTGCCAGTTCTTCTGGAAGTTCTCAATCCACATACTGCTGGAGTCTAGCTTGTAGGATTTTAAGCATAACTTTACTTGCATGTGAAATGAGGCAATGGTGCAATAGTTTGAACATTCTTTGGCATTGCCCTTCTTTAGAAATGGAATGTAAGCTGACCTTTTCCAATCCTGTGGCCACTGTTGAGTTTTCCAAATTTGCTGGCAGATTGAGTGTAGCACTTTTACTGCATCGTCTTTTAAGATTTTGAATAGCTCAGCTGGAATACTGTCACCACCACTAGCTTTGTTGTTGCTCAGATTTCCTAAGGCCCATTTCACTTCACATTCTAGGATGTCTGGCTCGAGGTCAGTGACCACTCCATCGTGATTATCTGGGACATTAAGCTCGTTCTTGTATAGTTCTTTTGTAGTTTTGCCACCTCTTGTTAATCTCTTCTGCCTCTGTTAGGTCCCTGCCATTTTGGTCCTTTATCATGCCCATCTTTGCATGAAACATTCCCATCATATCTCCAATTTTCTTGAAGAGATCTCTGTTCTCCCTATTCTATTGTTTTCTTCTGTTTCTTTGCACTGTTCATTTAAGAAGGCATTCTAATCTAGCTATTCTCTGGAATTCTGCATTCAATTGGGTGTATCTTTCTCTTTCTCCCTTGCCTTTCGCTTGCCTTCTTTCCTCAGCTATTTGCAAAACTTCCTCAGACAGCCATTTTGCTTTCTTGCATTTCTTTTTCTTTGGGATTGTTTTAGTTGCTACCTCTTGTACAATGTTGCAAACCTCCATCCATAGTTCTTCAGGCACTCTGTCTATCACAGCGGTTCTCAACCTATGGGTCGCGACCCCATTTGGGGTCGAACGACCGTTTCGCGGGGGTCGCCAGACACCGCAGTCCACCATTTTTTTGTCGTCTGCACCGCGCATGCGTGGATCGGCCCGTCGCGGTCCGCCATTTTGTTTTGGTTTTTTAATTTTTTTATTTTTGTGTGTGTTTTTTTTTCCGCTGCGCATGCACGGATCAGCCCGTCATGCGCGCGCCACGCATGCGTGGATCGGCCCATTGCGGTCCGCCATTTTGTGCTTTTTTATTAATTTTTTTATTTTTTTTGTTTCTTTTTTTTGCCATGCGTGCCGCGCATGCGCAGATCGGCCCGTCATGTGTGCACCGTGCATGCGCAGATCGGCCCGTCGCGGTCCGCCATTTTGTTTTGTTTTTTTAATTATTTTTTTATTTTTTTGTTGTTGTTTTTTCATCACGCATGCACCACGCATGCACGGATTGGCCCGTCGCGCACGCGCCGCGCATGCACGGATCGGCCTGCCACAGTCCGCCATTTTGTTTTTTTGTGGTTTTTTTGTTTTTTTTTGTTTTTTTTTTGTCGCGCGCGCGCCGCGCATGCGCGGATTGGCCCGTAGCATGCACGCTGCGCATGTGCGGATCGGCCCGTCACGGTCCGCCATTTTGTTTCTTTGTTTGTTTGTTTTGATTTTTTGGGGTTTTTTCGCCGCGCACGCGCCACGCATGCGCGGATCGGCTCGTCGCGCGCGTGCGCCGGGGTTGGGGTCGCGGCGCGCATGGGTGGCGCAAGTGGGGTCTCAACCTGAAAAAGGTTGCGAACCACTGGTCTATCAGATCTAATTCCTTAAATGTATTTGTCACCTCTACTATATATTCATCAGAGATATGATTTAGTTCATACCTGAATGGCCTAGTGTTTTCCCCTACTTTCTTCAATTTAAGCCTAAATTTTGCAGCGAGAAGCTCATGATCTGAGCCACAGTCAGTTCCTGGTCTTGTTTTTACTGACTATATAGAGCTTCTCCATCTTTGGCTGCAGAGCACATAGTCAATCTGATTTCTGTGTTGACCATCTGGTGATGTCCATGTGTAGAGCCGTCTCTTGGGTTGTTAGAAAAGAGTGTTTGCTATGACCCTTGTATTTTCTTGACAAAATTCTATCAGCCTGTGCCCTGCTTCATTTTGTACTCCAAGGCCAAACTTGCCTTGGCTTCCTACTTTAGCTTCCTACTTTAGCATTCCAATCCCCCATGATGATAAGGACATAATTTTTTGGTATTGATTCTGTAAGGTCCTGTAGGGATTCATAGAACCGGTCAGTTTCATCCTCTTCAGCATCAGTGGTTGGGGCATAGACGTGGACTACTGTGATATTGAATAGTTTGCCTTGGATTCACACTGAGATCATTCTGTCATTTTGGGGATTGTATCCCAGTATTGCTTTTCCTACTCTTTTATTGACTATGAAGGTTACTCCATTTCTTCTGAGGGAAACCCACCCATGGCTGGTGTTGCACGGCTATTGGGCGTGCCCCCTATGGCGATGGGGTTGCTGGTTCAAGTGCCTGAACTGGTAGTGACAATGTCACCATGGACCAACGCAATATAATAGTAGTAATGATGTCTATATAAAATAAACAAGACAAAAAAATAATAGAATACATATGACATTGCCATAGCAATATCCTCAGCTTTGTCCCTATTTTTAGGGCTTTATACGTCAGTGATGAAAAACCAACCCTAGTTTTTTAGGGGGGTTGAAACATGCTCTTTCTAATGAGAATGATTTAACAGAGTTTCCAGAAGGTCTTTTTTTGTAAAAGCAGACTGAAAATACCCTATTTTGGTGTTTTTACACAAAATGTAACTTTACACTCAATTTGTAAACTATTGGAAAGCAGTAGGAGAATGAAATTTTATATTTGAAAACCTTGTGTTGCTAATTTATTACACGTAAAGTTTCACATTTATCATACCTTTCCTTCCAGAGATATAAAAAGACAAACTTTTTTTCTTAAACAAATTTTATTGATTTTTTAATTTTAATACAAAGTGCTCGAGACAAACCGTGGTGTTGGGATAATCAAAAATCCAAAAACAAAACATATGTAGATAACTTAATCAATACATCAAATATTCCCTCTCTATTTCCCTCAAATAGCTTATATATTTAAAATAGTCTATTTCTAACTTAAATTTCTATTAATCCTAAACCTCTTTTACAGTTTTATGCAATTACAAGACCATAATCAAATTTAACTTTAAATAAGCACATTATCAGTTCAGGTATCGCTTCCAAATCTATCCTAATTCTTTAATTTCATCATAAATCTTATTTATTCCTCCTTCCACTACTCTCCTAGTTAAAATAAAATATTAATCTATTCTATACATATCTAATCTATCAATCAATCAGTTTCTTAGGCTAACAAAATAATCTCAACCTTAAATCATTTAAGTCCATTAGACAAGGTTCTAATTTCATCCAATTAGTTACAGACCTAATAACATCCATATTCTCAGATAAAACACATCATCTTATTAAAATAATATTCAATTCATTATTAGTTCAATCTCGATCTAGAACACCTCTTCAGTTTTCTTCATTCCATTATATAATAATTTTCATACATATAAGCCTATTATTCCAAAACATACATTCTTACTTTATTTAATATATATATATATATTCTAATAATCACCCATTTTTCTTATTTCTAACATGAGAGCTTAATCCTTGGATCAGTTCATAATTCTAAAATGGTTTAAATCCAGTATATATAATTTTAAGTTTCTATTGTCAGTCTTATTCTGGGCTTCTTTTTCTGCCAGGCAGGTTTCCACAACAACACTTTCCTTCCAACCGATTGGTCTCTCTTTGTTGCTTGTGATGCCATTTGAGGCAGTAATAAGCCTCCTATCCTCTGCATTGGACCTCTGTTTCTCTTATTCTTGAAGCCTTGGTGCTTTAAAGGTTCAAATCTCAATCTTTTCTTTTTCTGATCCTCAAAAATATAGATAAGATGCTTGTAAGGTGAAATAAGTTCCTCTGTATCCTCCATGAAGTCATCTTTTAGTGTATTTTGGTTTATAGAATAGTCAGATATAGTCAGAAAGTCACTTTTAGGATTTAAGGAGGAATTTCTGGTTCTTAGTTCTGTAGTAATCTCTTTCGTTGTAGCAAATTCCTCTTTAATCTCTCTTAATTCCTCTTCTGGTAAATTTTGGTTTGTAGAATAAACAGATGTAATCTGAAAGTCAGTTTGAGAGTTTGGGATAGAGTTGACTCTTCATTCTGTTATAATCCCTTTCCTTATAGCACATATTTCTTCAGTAACCTCATAAATCTTTTCCAATATAAACTTGCAATTTAAGTGAGAGTGAAGTTTCTCCATTTTAAAAGTGGATAAAGAAAATCCTTTATTTTTTTTATTTAATGAAAGCTGTAATTAAACAGTGTCCACCCCCAGCTGCATCAGGTTATCTTTTCCAGGAATAGTTTGAAGGTCAGCTCCTTCTTTCCAAAGACTACTCCACAGTTGCAATATTAATTTTTCACTACTAGATGTCCTCAGTAAATAAAAAAACTTTTCCAGACACCATTTTTTCCCTTTTTTCTATCTTTTAAAGGAAAGAGTGGAGGAAGAAATAATCTTCCAATATTAACTACTAATACAATTCGAAAAAGCGTTTTTTTCTGTATCCCAAAGTAAATAAAAATAAAATGTAGTCTTTAAGGATTCTTTGTTCTTAGCATCTTTCTTCCCACACAAACAGATGCTGCTTTTTCCAAACAGGGAAATAATTCCAACCAAGTTTTTACAGGAAGTAAAAAAAACCCAAAATAGGGAAAAGAGAGGGGCAAAAAGGGTCTCGCCCGGATCCTCCGCAGTGGGTCAAATTACACTTAGCTGTAATTGTTACTTCGGCTGGTGCAGCAGGATAATCGGCCATCTTGCAGGATGATCGTTGCTCCGTCAATAGCTGGAGCCACGGGAGAAGCTGCCGCTCTCCCGCAGTCACCAGCAAGCCTCCTTCTCGGTGGTCACCCCTCCAGGGTGACTTTCGATCCCCTAAGGCAGCGGTTCTCAAACTGTGGGTCGCGACCCTTTTGGGGATCGAATGATGCTTTCACAGGGGTCGCCTAAGACCATCAGAAAACACATATTTCCAATGGTCTCAGGAACCAAGAAACCACTCCTCTATCCAGCCGCAACCACCATTCTGCTCCCGGCCGTGCTCCATGCTGCACTGGCCTCCCCCGCACCGCCTGGCCTGCCTCCCTTGCCGTTGGAGGTCACCTCAGCCCTCTGGCGCCTGGCGCGGCCCTGGGGCTGGCAGGTAGGAGCAGCTCCTTCCTAGCTTGCTGGGCTCCGGGCCTCAGAAGCGGCCAGGCGGTGGGGAAGAGGGTGAGGTGACGGCGATGCCCACATGTGCGTCGGAGGCCAGCCGGCCGGGCTGGGAGGGGGGAAGCGGCACCTTCCGAGCGGGAGCTGGCGCTCTGGCCGTGCTCCTCTCGCATGCAACGAGTGGGGGAAGGGTTTGGCGGGGAAGGGCTGTGCGGCATGGAAAGGGGCTCCTGCGACCCTGCCGCTGCAATGGCGCTTAGGAGGCTGGAGGGGCGGGCAGGTCCCGGGGGCAACTGGGAGAGGGCAAGAGGTGCCGGGATGAGGATGGAGGGCTTCAGGTTGGCAGATGCGAGAGGGCGGCTGGCAGCTCCAAGGCGTGTGGATCCTCCGCACGGCTTCCGAGGCCCTGGAGGTGGCGCTGCTTGGCTCTCCGCCAGGCTCTCTGCCAGAGCCTCCCACCTCCCCTTGCAATTGTGTGGAGCTGCTTGCGTGTCCTTGCCAGCACCTGCGGGCAAGGCTGTGTGCCCAAGTCAAAATGCTGCGCTTTTCCTACTGCTTCTCCTCCCGTTGGTCAAAGAGGCAGATGCGATTTCCCTTTCCCTGGTTCTTTTCATCTGCGCTGGAAAGGACAATTTGGGCTATTTTATTACCGGTACTTGTTGCTTGTTTTATTACTTGTTGCCTTTTCTGAACCAGGGAAAATTGGTTAAAGTGATTTTCAGGAGCTGCAGAATGCCTCCAAGTAAAGCCGCAGCAATTACCCAGCCAATTTTCCCTGCCAGGGCATCTATGTGTGTCTCCATACCTTACTGGACTACCATCCCCAGCAGCCCTAAAAAGCACTGTGGAAGAGTGGGGAATGCTGGGAGTTGCAGTTCATCACCATCTGGGAAAACATGATTCTCCAAAGATAAATCCATCCTTCCTTCCTTCCTTCCTTCCTTCCTTCCTTCCTTCCTTCCTTCCTTCCTTCTCCTTCCCTTCCCCTTCAGTCTCTCCTTCCTTCCTTCCTTTCTTCCCCCTTCAATCTCCTTCCTTCTCCATCTCCTTCCTTTCCCCTTCAATCTTCCTTCCTTCCATCTCCAACTCCATCCCTTCCCCTTCAATCTCTCTCCTTCCTTCCTTCCTTCCTTCCTTCCTTCCTTCCCCCTTCAATCTCCTTCCTTCTCCATCTCCTTCCTTTCCCCTTCAATCTTCCTTCCTTCCCCTTCCCTCCCTCCCAACATTTTTGAGCAAGTAAGCTTCTCCATCGAGTATTACTATATTGTTTGTGTGATTAATCACTATGCTTTAATTATGTTCAATTCATAACAATGAAAATATACCCTGCATATCAGATATTTACATTACAATTCATAACAGTAGCAAAATTACAGTTATAAAGTAGCAACAAAAATAATTTTATGGTTGGGGGTCACTACAACATGAGGAACTGTATTAAAGGGTTGCGGCATTAGGAAGGTTGTGAACCACTGCCCTAAGGGGTCTACCGACGCAGAAAAGCCGGCCGGACTGGAGAGAAGTCCCCAGATGCGACTGGTGTCACCGCGTACCGGAACCAGAAGTCAAACTTTAAACTTTTTTTTTGAGCCACAATATTTTTGGCCAACTTTGCTCCAAATTATCTAGATGGAAATTGCTCATGAGAATGTGTTTATTATTTTGTTTAACAGAGCACAAAAAGTTGTACAAGATGGCCAAGTTTTGTTTCTCTCAACAAAATATTGCTGGAGATATTATGTCTCAAAGTTGCTGGAATCTCAGAATCATACTGTAGAAGGCTGCGGTATGGGGTCAAACAAATGACTATATCTCCTCAAGTATTGCATCGGCAAATGTAACACTTTACCAATATTCATTGGGGACATGTGTGCATGTTCACACAAAATTTCATCAAAGTCTATGATGGTCGAGCAGGGACCCCCAGACCACTTGACATGGAATGACTCAGATGCATCCACAGCTGAGCATCCTTTCGGCTTTGGCCCAGTTGCTTCATTCTTTCTAGCGTTACTAGTACTATCCCTCTCCTTTTCTCCAGTAGCATATTGGACACTTTCCAACCTGAGGGGCTCATCTTCCAGTGTCATATCTTTTTGCCTTTTTGGTACTGTCCATTGAGTTTTCATGGCAAAGATACTGGAGTGGGTTGCCATTTCCTTCTTCAGTGGATCACAGTTTATCAGAACTCTCTGCTAAAGCCTTTGATTGTGTAGATCACAACAAATTGTTGCAAGTTCTTAAAGAGATGGGAGTACCATACCATCTTATTTGTCTCTTGAGAAACCTATATGCGGGTCAAGAAACAACAGTGAGAACTGGACACGGAACCACTGATTGGTTCAAAATTGAAAAAGGAGTCCGGCAAGACTGTATTCTGTCGCCCTGCCTATTTAACTTATATGCAGAGCACATCATGAGAAAGGCAGAGCTAGATGAATCAAAAGTTGGAATTAAGATTGCCGGGAGAAATATCAACAACCTAAGATATGCAGATGATACCACTCTAATGGCAGAAAATGAAGAGGAACTAAAGAACCTCTTGATGCGGGTGAAAAAAAAAGTGCAAAAGTTGGCTTGAAACTCAATATTAAGAAAAACAAGATTATGGCATCCGACCCTCTCAATTCCTGGCAAATAGATGGGGAAGAAATGAAGGTAGTGACAGATTTTATCTTCCTGGGCTCCAAGATCACCACAGATGGGGACTGTAGCCAAGAAATTAAAAGATGCTTGCTCCTGGGGAGGAAAGCTTTGGCAAATCTAGACAACATACTAAAAAAGCAGAGATATCACCCTACCAACCAAAGTACATATAGTCACGGCCATGTTTTTCCCAGTTCAATGTATGGCTGTGAAAGTTGGACCATAAGAAAGGCTGAGCGCCAAAGAATTGAGGCCTTTGAACTATGGTGCTGCAGAACACTCCTGTGAGTCCCTGGCCTGCAAGGTGATCAAACCGATCAATCCTAGAGGAGATCAACCCTGACTGCTCTTTAGAAAGCCAGATCATGAAGTTGAAACTCAAATACTTTGGCCATCTAATGAGAAGGAAGGACTCACTGGAGAAGAACCTAATGCTGGGAAAGATTGGGGGCAATAGAAGAAGGGGGTAACAGAGAATGAGGTGGATGGATGGAGTCACTGAAGCAGTAGGCATGAGCTTAAATGGACTCCAGAAGATGGTAGAGGACGGGAAGGTCTGGAGGAACATTGTCCATGGGGTTGCGATGGGTCAGACATGATTTCGCAACTAACAACAACAACTAATATTTCATGTGATCTTGATTCTATACTTCTGTTTATACAACCCAAGATTGTATTATCTCTTTTGGCTGCTGCTGCACACTGCTGCCTCATAGTCTAGTGATCATCCACTAGGACTTCAAGGTCCCTCTCACATTACTGTTTTTAAGCCAGGTCTTGCCTAATCTGTACTTGTTCCTTTGATTTTTCCTGCCTAAATGTAAAACTGTGCTTTTCTCCATATTGAAACTCATTTTGTTGGATAGGGCCCATTGTTCAAGCTTGTCAAGATCTTTTTGGATCCTGAGTTTGTCTTCTGGGGTTTTGGATACTCCTGCCAATTTAGTGTCATCTGCAAATTTAATGAGTTCCCCTTCAATTCCCCCATCTAAGTCATTTATGAAGATATCGAAGAGTAACTTTGTCATGCAAAGGTGGAACAGGGAACTAGACGTAAAGCTATATTGGACTTAATTCTTACTAATAGAGAAGAAGTGATAGAGGGATTTGAAGTTGCCAAAACCTTGGATGAAATGACCATGTCATACTGGAATTTAATATAATGCAAACACTAGCAATAGTAAACAATCCAACCAGTCTTTGAAACTTCAAAAGAGCTGATTTTAATAAACTCAGAGAGAACCTAGGAAAGATTCCATGGATGAAAATCCTAAAGGTGAAAACAACCCAAGAGTACGGTTTTTATGTGATCATAAAAGCCCAGACCAGCACAATACCATTGAAAAAGAAAAACAAGAAATTCAAGAAGAAACCAACATGACTGCACAAAGATCTCTCTAACAAACTGAAAGACAAAAAGGACAAATACAAAAAATGGAAAGACGGCACATAAGTAAGGCTGATTATCAGCAGACAGCCAGAACATGCAAAGATGAAGTCAGGAAAGCAAAGGCTCAGAACGAACAAAGACTTGCAACAGAAATCAAGGATAATAAAAAAAGTTTCTTCCAACATATTAACAACAAGAAAAAAGTTAAGGAAACTGTAGCTGCACTAAAGAGAGAGGATGGCAAGGAATGGCCATCTGGAATCAACTCCCCCTGGAGAGCCGTGTCGCCCCCACCCTCTCCGCCTTTCGTAAACTGCTCAAGACACATCTTTGCCAACAGGCCTGGGGCAGTTAACATCTTGCCCCTAGCCAGTGTATGTTTGTGTGCAGGTTTGTTGGATGATTGGTTTTTTAATTTTTAATTCAGGGGTTCTTTTTTATATGTATTTTAATGTTGATTTCTATTATGCTGTGAGCCGCCCTGAGTTCCCGGAATAGGGCGGCATAGAAATCCAATAAATAAATATAAATAAATAAATAAATAACAGACAACAGGGAGAAAGCAGAGCTGCTTAACTCATTCTTTGCATCAGTCTTCACACAAAAAGAAACTACAGCCCAACATACCAAAAAAACCACTTGAAAAGACAAACTAGAAACAAAAATTAAAATAAGCAGGAAAACAGTAAGAGAAAACTTTTCCGACCTGGACAAATATAAATCGTCGTGACCTGACAGACTACATCCCAGAGTTCTGAAGGAGCTGGTAGATGTTATCTCTGAACCACTACACCATATCTTTCAAAAATCCTGGAGCACTTAGCTGATGGGATTCCCATCTTCAAGAAAGGAAAAAAAAACGGATTTAGAAAACTACAGACCAATCAGTTTAATATCAATACCTGGGAAGATCCTAGAAAAGATAATCAAAAAACAGATCTGTGAGCAACTAGAAGCAAACAAAGTCATAACCATTAGCCAGCACAGGTTTGTTAAAAACAGATCATGCCAAACCAATCTTATTTCATTCTTTGATAAAGTGACTAAACTAGTTGACCAGCGAAATACTATGGATGTAGTAAGGCATTTGATAAAGTAGACTACAACCTACTCCTTGGTAAGCTAGAAAAAGGTGGAATAGACAACACCATCACCAGATGGGTCTGTAGCTGGCTAGCAAACCGTACTCAACAGTAGTCCTCGATGGCACTACATCCACATGGAGAGTAGTAAGCAGTGGGGTATTTGACAGCTTTCAGGGGATTTTCAGTGCTTCTATGTTTTTATGATCAGACCAGACTTTGGAAGGTTCCTTGTTCCTTTCTAGGAAATGCCACTGTGTGAGTAGTTCCCATCTCATCGCATAAGCCACTTTTCCTCAATCTATCAATCTATGCTCCACATCAGATAGTTTTTTTGGAAATGTAGGTGCATGGTTGAAAGCTTTCTTTGGGGTCCTTTTGGAGAAGGACTGCCTGAACCTCTATGTTGCTTTTGTCTGCCTGGATGAGGAAAGATTTATCAGGGTCTGGTTGTTTCAGAATTGGCTCAGTAGATAATAGTGTCTTGAGGTCCTCAAAAGCTGCCTGGCGCTCCATGAACCATTTGAGGAGAATCTTGGGTTTAGGCCTTCCCTCCACTTTTGTTTTTAAGAAGTTGGTTGATGGTAAAGATTATCCATCTTTTGATGGGTATATATGCACCAAATCAACAACAAGGAAAATTTTACAAGCTAATACATAAAAAGTTAATACAATTTGATTATAGGTCTTGTATTTTAATGGGAGATTGGAATGGTGTTATAGATATTGGTTTAGACAAGAAGAAGATATCACCAATTCCTCAAACACGTTCTATGTTGCCCAAATCTTTTTTTATATAAAGGATGATTTTGATTTGATAGATATATGGAGAGAAAGACATGGTAAAGAGCAAGAATTCACTTTTTTTCTGATAGACATCAGTCATTTTCTAGAACTGACTTTATATTAACTTCAAGTGATTTTATTTTTAGATTAAAGAAAGTGAAAATCCTACCCAAAGTTTTAACAGACCATAATCCGGTTTGGATGGAATTAATGGTAGGACGGACTCCCAAAAGATCTTGGAGGCTTAATGAAAATTTGTTTAAATATGATATAAATGTAGATGAATGCAAAAATATTATGAAGGGATTTTTTATGCTAAATCTGCATAAGGACACAACAATAGAAATGGTATGGGATGCTAGTAAAGCGTATATGCGTGGGATTTTAATTGATATGAATAAAAGGTATAGACGTAAACAAGAGGAAAAAAGGAAGGAGCTAGAAGAGGAAATAAGAAAGAAAGAGCAATTATTAATAAAGAGACCAGATGATAAAAACATTCAAGAGGGAATTAAGATTTTACGGAAACAATTTGATTTGTTGATGGCAGACCAAGTTGCCAGGAATATACAATATGCTAAACATAATACATTTTTTAATTCTAATAAACCTGGCAGATGGTTGGCCTATACATTAAGGAAAAAACAAAAATCCCGCATAATTGAAAAAATAGATGGAACCATTGTCACTGCTGTCGTCTTCTCTGACTGGTTTCTGGCCCTTCAACACAGTATCTTCCTCCTTGCTGGAGGGTAAAGAAAGCCCTTTGACTTCATTCCCTTATCTGGCTGGGGTCTTGGACTTTTTTCGGTAGGGTGTGTTTAGTCACTGGGCCCAGCTGTGGGTGTGAGCAATTGGCTGCCTGATGGCCTTCTCTGTCACAGCAGAAACAGGCTCATGGGCATAGGTTGGGATTGAATTCTCTTCTGCTCACCTTCTTCTCCAGTGTTCTGCCCACTCCCCCCTCTGCAGTCCCATAGAAGATGGCAAGGTCGATCTCTACCTCGCAGCCAGGATGTACCATTCCCACAGGGTTTGGGACACCCCCAGAATAGACAAGTGATCAAGACTTCCTGATTCAGACCTTGATGGAAGTATTCCATGAGTATGTCTTAGGGCCAGTCTAGAAGTCTACTCATCAACTCCTAAAATTCTGGATGTAGGCCATGACCAATTGACTGCCTTGTTTGATGGTTTTGATATCCCCTTCTTCCTTCAATCTGTCAGAATGTCCTTGAACCATCGCTTTAGGGTGGTCATGAACCAGTCAAAATCATGTAGCTCTTCGGCATCAATATTATGGAGTGCCACCAGCCAGTTAGCCACCTCATCCTCTAGCGCTATGGTGATGCTCCTCACTTTGCTTCATTATCTGGGAAGTTCGGTCTATAACAAGCACACCATGAAATTCCACACCTAGGTGAGAAAATACCTCAGATGCTTGGCTTCCCCATTAAACCTCACTTTTAGCTTCAGAATTTGGCTGTTGATTGGTCCCGTGGGGATTGGTGGCACTTGGGTGGCAGATGGGGCTTCTGGCGCCAGTGCTGGTCTGGGCATGGGGTCAGGTTGCTCCAGGGGGACATGGGCCAGAACTTCCGTTTGAGGAGGTCAAATTCCCTTTCAGTGGTTGCTTTGTGGGTCTCTTTCTGTACTGTTCTTATGGGTGTTGTGACTTGGTCCTGGATCCTCTGGTGAGAATCATCCTCACCAGTGGTTCCTTTGGCGTCCTGATGCCCAGAGACCATTGATCCTTTGTCAATGGGGATTCCCTCTGTTCCTTGGGGAACTGGGGCAGTGGTGTTGCTTGATATTTACTGAAATTGGGCATGGTTGTGAATGTTGCAAAATCCCCATAATAGGTTAATCCTGTGGGTGGATTGAAGGTTGCAGTTGTGGCTAATTGTCAGACCTGCCACAAATTTAAATCTCTAAGTAGAAAACAATCCTTGGCTTCATTTACTGAGAAAGGTATATTTTTATTGGAAGTGAAGTGTATTGCAATAACGCATAGCCAAAAGTAAAAATCGTGCACCAAAATCCCTACGTTATACATTCCTCTCCTTTCCCCTCAATTGTTTTTCATTTCACACCTCAAAGTAACAAATTAAAACCTTACAAGCTGTTTTCCCAACAGTCACTTCAAGCATGCCCTGATATGCTGCTCCCTCCCTCCTGGGCGACCTTGAAGCAGGTTCTTGTGATGGCATAGCATCTACTTTCGATTTCCCATGCCTCCTTTCATTTCCCTTCTTCATAGATCATGGCAGACTGTTACTGCATGTCAGTGAAGCACAAGCAAGCATGAGGTAGCAGTTGACAGGAGGAGGATGACCCAGTCCCAGATATGTCAGTAGGGAAGAGGCCGAACATACGGATGAGCAGCCTGTTGAGCTAGAGACAGGAGAGCTGAAGCCCAGAGGCTTTGGGTGGAGAGGGCACACAGCTGCAGCTGGTCAGTGGAGATGAAGAAAAATTGCCTCCTTTTCCCAATCTGAGAGCACATAGGCTAAGAGGAAGCAGGCACAATGAAGATCAGCTAGGCTACTTACAAGGTGGCAGCCTCACTCCTCTTGATGGGCTGCACCAGGAAGCAGCTATTTAGCTCAGTAAGTGGAGTAAAAGATGTCTGTTTCCTTGCTGTGTGTTTTTCATCTTGTCTTGATTCTTGGGTCATGCCTCTTGAACTCTTGTCTTGGGGACTTTTCTCTAGAGAAAGAGAGAGCAGGAGACCACAGTGTTCAGTATATTGTTGCTCTGTGTAAGCCATTCCAAGTAAAGTTGTCTTTTGCTAATGGGGATTTTGTCAATCTGATGATGTTCAAATGGTACTCCAATTGCTTTGGGATTGACTCAAGGAATCTATTACTATTGGTACTACCTTTGCTCTCTTCTTCCACAGTTGTTCTGTTTCTGTTTACAGATCTTTGTATTTTGTTATCTTCTCCAATTCATTCTCTTCTCTTCTGTTGTGTACAGGTAATATCATGTCTAATATCCAGATTTTTTTTTGGCCTTATCAACAATGTTAAGTCTGCGGTGTTATGCAGTATTCGTCAGCTTCTATACAGAAGTGGTACTTGCTATCTACTGCTGTCTGGCTTTGTATGCATTTGTTTCAGAGGGCATTTGCTTCACTGAGTTTGGATTTTAAGATCTTCTTCACTCTCTTGATGTATTCACTTCTGACTTCTTTCTGACTTCAGTATGCTTGATGTCAGTGGGCTTGATGTTGTCAGCTTGAAGGCTGACCAGGTATTTGTAGTGATCATCTTCATCCTGACTCTTGATGTTATTTCCATATGGCACTTGATTCCTTCAGTTTTCACCAGTACCCCTTGTTGATGATGAGAGTGGCACATTTGTCCAGTCCAAACTTTATTGCAATGTCTTGGCTGTATATACAGACACTGATGAGGAGGCATTCTATTTCAGATGATATTTTTCCATATAGCTTCAGATCATCCATGCGAAGGAGGTGAAATAGCCTGACAGATGTTGTTGATGTTTGATAGCTATAGCCTGATATGTTCAATATAGCTGACAGAGGAATCAATATAATGATCAGATAGTGATCTGTGATAGTGAGTCTCCCTGAAAGATTCCTCTCTTGGTATTAACTGCTCCCAGTCTATCACTATTGACCAATAAATGTATCTTCCATTGTGCTATCAGTCTTTGCACAGAGCTTTTGATATTTCTACTGACTTCTATTATTTCTAGGCATTTAATTATCCAATCATATGGCAGGGAATTGAATGCCTTCTTCTAATCAATCAGTGTAACATTCAAATTAGTCTTGCCTTGCAGTTTTCCAGAATCATCTTGACAACTAGAGCTGATCTTTTATCATTCTCTACTGTTTAGGTGGTTTCCTTTCTGCTCAGGTGGAAAAAGCTTGTTTTCAATTAGATGCTGTTGGACTGCATTAGCTATTACATCAGTTAGCAATTTGAAAGTTGTTTCTAAACAGGTAATTGGCCTGTAGTGTAAGGTCCTGCCTCAGCTATCTTCTCAGGAAAGCATAACTCTTGAGACAAGCATTATTTCAAAAGGATCTTTTAGTGAGAGAAAGTGCAAAGAGATCAGATGGAATATGAAGTTCCTGCATGAAATGTTAAGCTAAACTTTCCATTGTTCAAATTCCACCCCAATGCCCCCAGTCCGTCAGGAACCAATCCACTGGTGTATTGTGAGGACATCAAGCCGAAAAGGTGATAACAAGTCGTTCCCTGGCACCGCGACTTTGGTAGCAGACATGAGTTAACTGGAAAGGAGCCAAACCAGATGGCCCTGAGAATTCATTCCTCCTCCCTAATTCCCATGGAAAAAGTGAAAGTAGAAATAATGCAGGAACATCCTCAATCCTTCATCTCCTCCCCTCGGAATGGCAGTATTCTGGTATAACCTGACATTAGTTTCCTGGAGCTGCCCCTTTTTGTTGAATCTTTCATTTTCAGGTAAGTTTAGCTTCTTTTTATTATTTTTTCCAATATTTTTTATTTTTATTCAGAGTGTTAAAATACAAACTCCAAAAAGAAAAAAGAAAAAAATATATAGCAAAACTAGACAAGATTAAAAAAAGAATAAATGTGCATAAAAAGAAAAAACATAAACATAAATTGTACTTCCTAGTTGAATACTGATATATTTCAAGAATAGTAGTTTCCCCCCCTTGCAAAAGAGACACACAGTTTATGAATTTCTACAACTGTTTATCCACCCTGTTTGACCTATCTATTTTATTGAAAAAAAGGTAGTTAACAGGTAAAAACCAACAGAAGAGTTCAAAGCCTTCTATGAACAATCTATTGTATTTCACCCACAGAAAGTCCATAATGGCTTCTAATCTAGCCACCACAATCATTGTCTCTGTCCAGGATCAAATATACTCAATTGATTCTTAATAATATGGCTTTTCCTTAAAATTTTAACTGGCATCTTTCCAACAATTGGATTCCATTCCCCCAAATCATGTCATGGATCTGCCCCCGGACGCCGCGAGTTCGGAGAAGGGTGAGTTTGAGTCTGTAGAGGAAAGTATAGAGCCAAGTATTGGTCAGGATCAGGGCTGAGAGAATGCTAGCCTGATTGAGCAGCCTTAGCTGAATCGATCGGCTGAGGGAGGCAAGCCACAGCTGCAGCAAGTTGGCTAGGAGGCTCATGAGGATTGGGAGCAGCTGTCACCTGTTAGCAATGAGGAGAAGCTGGAGTTCACACCTCCTGATCCAGGGACACATGGAGCAGAGAGAAGACAGGCACAATGCCAGTAAGCTAGACTATTCATGAGGAGGCAACCTCATTTCTCATGAAGAGCTGCACTGGCATTGCCTATTTAACACTGTCCTGAGGACTTGAGTATTGCTGGAGAAATGTGCTCAGTTCTGTGCCTTGTGTGCTTGTGCTATGTATCCTAGTCTGCTTTCCTGGATTTTGTGTGTGCCCGTTGGACTTGGATATCCAGTGACTCTTGCACTATTGAGCTTGGAATCTGGACCTGCACAACAGGGGTGCTTTCCAAGGACCTGTCTGGGGGGAGGGTTTGAATAAACGTCTGTGGAACTTTTGCCCTAAGTATGGGGGGCAGAGGGGCAGCACAAATCATAAGATTTCCATACAGCATTTGTTGTTCAAAAAAAAAATCCTACAAGTTGAAATGCAAGGTATTTAATATTTGTTTTCCATTCAGATATAATAAGTCCATTCCCCAGTCTCCATCTCTTAGAAAAGTCCAGTTCATCACTCATCAGTTCTGTCAACTTTGTGTCTTTAGAAACCATGCCCCTTTCATCTTCTCCAATCAGCATGCAGGTTTCAGGTCAGACTTCTCCTTCTATAAATCTGCCAGTAACCAATTAGATTCAATTTGATTGTAGTTCAAGAGGCTTCCCAAAGGGCTTTATCCTTAAGTTGATGCATGATTTGCATTTTAGATATACTTCAAGATTCTTCTGTAATTGACGTCTGGCTTGATGTCATGGCGTCATGGATGCAGAAGGATGCAGAAAGACGGGGCTCTGTCTTTCGTGTCTGAATTCGCTCCACTGGGGGACCCAGTATGCAGCACTATGTGAACAAGAACCTAGTAAGAGGATATATTGAATGGGCCAAATCTCAGGTGGGAGCTCCGGTGTTATTTAAAGAAAAAAAAGATGGGTCGCTTTGTCTCTGTGTCGACTATAAAGGGTTAAATGCTGTGAGCATAGAGAACAAATACCCCTCCCCCTCCTGAAGGACTTACTAACTCACCTGGTGAAGGGGAGTGTCTTCACTAAGTTGAACCTGAGAGAGGCATATTACCAAGTAAGAATAAGAGAAGGAGATGAAAGGAAAATTACTTTTAACTGTCCCTTCAGTTTAAAATCATGCCGTTTGGACTGCAGGGGGCTCCAGCTGTCTTCATACAGCTTATCAACCAGGTACTACATGCTCATTTATACAAGAGTTTTGGTGTATCTCGATGATATCCTGATATACAGCATGAATATGGCTGACCATGTAAAACTAGTGCAAGAAGTATTAAAGAAGTTGTTGAATGCCGATGTCATGGTTCCGAAAGAAGAAGCTTTTCAAAGAACTTTGAGGCCTTGTTTACCTTAAAGAATCCTTTTATTGTTACATAGTTTTGGCACGTACATAATGAAGCCAAAAACGGAATACTCCTTCCCTCAATCACCCGTAACAAAGCATAACTCACTCCTTCATTTAACAGTCATCAGTCACATTCTTCAATTAGTTTGAAGTGTGAACTTTCCCTCCCGTATCTCCTCTGGTTACAACTGACCTTGGAAATACTGTACTGAAATATTGTTATGGCTAACTATTCCCCGAGTACATACTTTCCCCCCTCCCTTCTAACATTGTCTGACTTTAACTCTAGAAGTGATACACAGGTTAAATAAAACATGTCTGCTTCTTCATATATTGTCAAGCAAGAACATCCGATGTTAGCAGCTTTCACATCCGGCCTCCCTTACAAAAAGGACAGATTCTGCAATGTAAACAAAAGTATATGTTAAGGATTATTTTTTCGGTTTGTTGGGGTGTTTCACATGAAACCTTTTGATGAGTCTGTCAGCTTTCACCTCACTGGATTTCACCCAGGTGGCTTCAGACAACGGGTATCCCTTCCATTGTACTAGGTACTGCAATTTCCCTTTAAAAATTCTAGAGTCAAAATACGTTTCACTTCATAGTGGGTCTGTCCCGCAACTACGAGGAGCCCCAGTGCCTTCTTCGGGGGAGGTCTTAAAGTGGAGCTCCGATAAGGTTTCAACAAACTGCAATTGAAAACTGGGTGAATTCTCCCTAAAAGTCTAGGGAGTTTTAGTTCTACGGTGACCAGATTGATGATCCTTACTATGGGGAAAGGCCCCAAGAATTTTGTCCCAATTTCTTGCTGGGCAATTTGAGGCATAAATATTTAGTTGACAAATAAACCTTTTCCCCAACTTGGAATGTTCTTTAGGGAGCCCTCTTTCTATCAGCCTGCTTTTTATAGGTTTCAAAAGTCTTTTTAAAAGCAGTTTTTGTGTTTTTCCAAACTTCTTCCCACCCTCTCACCCATTGGTCAAGTGTCTGGGAAGCGGAGGGCACCTGAGGGTATTCAGGTATTGGGCTGAACTCTTTTCCCGTGGCCACTCGGAAAGGCGTGTAGCCAGTGCTGCTGTGCACAGAATTATTGTACGCCACCTCCGCAAAAGGGAGGAGGTCAGTCCAGTTCGTCTGTTGGTAAGAAACGTAGCATCTAAGATATTGCTCCACCATTTTGTTAGCGGATTCTGCAGCCCCATTGGTGGCTGGATGAAAAGCAGATGATAGACCTTGAGATGATCCAATTAATTTAAGAAAACTCTTCCAAAACTTTGCTATGAACTGCACCCCCCTGTCTGAAATTATTCACTTAGGGGCGCTATGCAGCCGGTAGATATGTTTCAGGAATAATTTGGTCAGTCGTTGGGCAGATGGGAGTCTTTTGCAGGCAATGAAATGAGCCTGCTTCGAGAACAGGTCTATTACAGTCCAGATGACAGTATTTCCTCTACTTTCAGGTAGGTCTACTATAAGGTCCATAGATATTTCTTCCCATGGTTGAGAAGGGTCTGCCACGGGTTGCAGTAACCTAGGGGTTTTCCCTGGGATTCTTTTCATTGTGGCACATACAGTACAACCTTTTACATAGCTTTCCACATCCCTTTTCAGCCCCGGCCACCAAAATTGCCAGCGGGTGAGGTGTAGGGTTTTCAAATATCCAAAATGTCCAGCCTGTTTTACATCATGGCTGTGTTTGAGAGCATTAAGATGGAGGGCTTCTGGCAAATATAGTTTCCCCCCTTTGTAAGCCATCCCTGCACATTAGGGAGGGTTTGATTATCTTTGAACCATTGATCGGTGAGGAGCTCTCGTTTTATTTTCTTTACCCCAGGGTCATCAGGATTGGGGACCTTGCGAGGTGTAAATTGAGCAGTAGTTTGTGGATTGGGGGAAATTGCCTCGTTAACCTCCTCCCATTCGTTTTTGTATTGGGGTAACCGGGATAGCGCATCAGCTAGGAAGTTCTTTCCTCCTGGTATCTACTTTAGAGAGAAGTTGAAGCGGTTAAAGTACTGTGCCCACCACATTTGCTTTGAGGGTAATTTGTGGGAAGTTTTCAGTGCTTCTAGATTTTTGTGATCTGCCCATACTTCAAATGGCACCTTGCTCCCTTCTAGATAGTGTCCCCAGTTTAATAGCGCCCACCTAATCACGAAGGCCTCTTTTTCCCAAATTGCCCATCTCCGCTCGCTTTCAGTAAATTTCTTAGAGGTGTAGGTGCAGGGTTGCAGGACCCCACCTTTGTTTTTTTGTATTAATACAGCTCCAACTACCACATCGCTGGCATCGACTTGAATCACAAAGGGCTCCCCTGAGCAGGGGTGCTTTAGGACAGGTTCAGCAACAAATAGTCTCTTTAAATTCTTAAAAGCTATTTGACAGCTCATCGTCCATGCTAGTAGTTGGCCCGGTCGTGGCTTCCCTCCTCCTTTGCTTGTTTTGAATAGTTCTGTAAGGGGTAGGGCAACCTCAGCAAAAGAGGGGATGAATTGATGATAGAAATTGGCAAAACCCAGAAAGCTCTGGAGCTGTTTGCGAGTCTTTGGGGGCTGCCATTCGATTATAGCTTTCACCTTGGCTGGATCCATTTCAATGCCCTTGTTGGAAATTGTGTAGCCAAGATAATCTAATTGGGTCTGGTGAAATTCACATTTTGACAATTTGGCATAAAGCTTGGCATTTAATAGTTTCTTTAACACTTCTTTCACCAGCTTTATGTGATCAGTCATATTCGTGCTGTATATCAGGATGTCATCAAGATACACCAAAACCCCTTTGTACAAGTGATCATGTAGGATCTCATTAATCAACTGCATGAATACGGCTGGGGCTCCCTGTAGTCCAAATGGTATGACCTTGAATTGATAGCTCCCCATGGGGCAGTTGAAGGCAGTTTTCCACTCATCTCCCTCCTTTATTCTCACCCGGTAATATGCCTCTCTCAGGTCTAATTTAGTGAAGACACTCCCCTTAGACAGATGGGTTAATAAGTCCTTTAGGAGGGGGAGGGGGTATTTATTTTCCACACTCACAGCATTGAGACCCTTATAGTCTACGAAGAGATGAAGAGACCCATCTTTTTTCTCTTTGAACAACACAAGGGCTCCCATGGTAGATTTGGCCCATTCAATGAACCCCCTCGCTAGGTTTTTGTTCATGTATCGCTGCATGTCCTCCATTTCAAGGGGGGACATAGCATACATTCTCGGGCGTGGGAGTTTGGTTCCTGGCACCAGTTCGATAGAGCAGTCATTGGGTCCGTGAGGGGGCAGGGCATCTCATTCTTTTTCACTAAATGCCTCTGCCAGATCCTGGTATTCATTGGGGATGAGTGGTTCGCCTGGCAGCGATGAGGTGCTATGTGTGCTCGCTCATTGGGTTGTCTAAGGTGTCCTGCAACATCAGTTGAATCAGCGGGAGGTTTAGGGCCTATAGGTAGTCTCACCGTTCTCATTCCTTTCTCCCACCAGATAAACAGCTTCCATTTGTCGAACCAGGCTAGTTCTAGGATCACAGTCTCAGTCATTTTTGGAGCCACTAGGAAGCGAATAAACTCCCAGTGCGCACCTATTTCTAGGCGTAAGGGTTCAGTTAATTGTGTGACAAGAGTCCCTCCCATCAGGGATCCATCGGCTTGCTCAAACCTCACAGGTTTGGAAAGCTGTTTTGCCCGCATGCCCATTTTCATGGCAAATGGCAGACTAATAATGCAGCAGGTGCATCCAGAATCAATTAGCACATTTAAGTCCATTTGTGCTCCAGACTTAGGAATTATATGTTTGGCGGCCAGTGAAAAAGGCGGAATTTGTCAACTCACCATCAGGCTGTTCTCTCCTTCATTGTCGCTGTCAAAGGAGGGTAGAGCAGGGGTGGGTCCCCCCGGAGTCTTGGCATTCTCCTGCCTGGGGGTGTAATCTGGGCAACAGGTTCCTGTGTGACCCGGTTGGATTTCTCTCTCGTCAGCCGCTGGGCAGATTTCCTTCTCGCCGCTGGTTCCGGTCTGCTCTGTAATCGGGGGTAGGGGACTGGAGTTTGCTGCTCAATGTCCCTCCTGTCCCTCCTGTCCACACCAGAAACACTTAATTGATGGGCCTGTAGGTGGCCTGGGTCTCTCAGCCATTGCATTACTTGAAGGCTTTCATGGGGGTGATTGCTGTTCGGGTAGCTCTGGTTACTGCTCGGATTCATGTGGGGGAGGCTTCTTATAGCGGGCGAGCTGAATGTCTAGCTTCACTGCTGCCTGGTACCATTCTTGCAGCTGATCAGGTACGGCTCAATAGATGCATGCCTGAGAGAGGTGATCGTCTAATCCCTCAATGAAGTGATGGATTAGGGATTGTTCAGGCCACCCCTCTATTTGGGCTGCTATCTTGCAAAATTCCTGCATGTACTCCAGGGCAGGCCTGCCGGCTTATTTTTTTGTGTGTGGGTGTGTTCTCTTGCTTTAAGACCAATAGATGGGTCCTCAAATCTTTCCCTCAGCCCTAGGAGGAAGAGTTGGGGGTCTTCCAATTCGGGGGCTTGCTCATTATATAAATAGTTTAGCCATTCGGATGCTTCTCTCTCTAGGCTGGACGCAATCACATCGACCATGGCCCCCGGGTCCGGGTAGACATAGGCCCAGCAATTCAAATGAGAGCGCACTTGGTTGAGGAAATAAAAACAGCTTCTCTGGGTCCCCATCGAAGGTTGCTCTGAAAAGTGGTGCAATCATAGGCTGTTGGGGCCCCCACTCTGGCTGTTGCTGCTGGCCCCACCCTGGCTGCAGATTTTATGCCCAGGGATTGCATGTTTGGGGGCTGTGGCCAATCTCCCTGCTGTGGTCAGTCTCCCACCAGCTGCTGATCTCCTAGCTTCTGCACCACCCCAGGCTGTTGCAAGGCCTCTATTAGCTGTGGCATGCTCAGCTGCTGCTCGTCATCTACCTGTGAGGGGTGCCAATCTGCCCATTGCTGCAGAGGCTTCAGTCTGGGATTCTCTCTGTCTTCAGGGCTGCAGTTCCTGGCTGGGGGAACCAGGATATGATCTACAAGGGAGGGGCTGTAGGCTTCTCTCTGCAGGAATCAATTTCTGCTTTTCACATCTGGGGTTTGAAATCTTTCCAGTGACTCACCCAAACCTTGAGTCATTCGTTAGCTCTGTACCATTCTGCTTTTGAAATCTTTGCTCCCAGCTGGGAGATCTGCCAGAATTCATCTTCCCATAGCATGCTGTGTGTTGTTTCCTCCTCTGGGTTATCAGCAGCTGCTGGGTCTTGAAGCAAACTCACTCTTTTCATGATAGATTTTTCTTCCCTGAATCTTTACCAGCTCTTCTCAAGCCTAGAGACAGCGGATGGAGTTCAGGACTCCAGGTTGGTTGAAAAGAATTTGAGATCTTAGCATGTTGTCAAGGTTCTGACTAATGAAACACTTCAAAGAACTTCCAGGCAGTGTCGCCTGGCGGGGCCTAGGGGAAGAGCCTTCTCTGTTGCAGCCCCGGCCCTCTGGAACCAACTTCCCCCGGAGATCCGTGTCGCCCCCACCCTCTCCGCCTTTCGTAAATTGCTTAAAACATACTTTTGCCGGCAGGCCTGGGGCAGCTAACACCTTGCCCCTAGCCAGTGTATGTTTGTGTGTATGTTTGTAGAATGATTGGTTTCTTTTTTAACTTAAGGGTTTTTATATTTATGTATTTTATTGTAATTTCTATCATGTTGTAAGCCGCCCTGAGTTCTCCGGAATAGGGCGGCATAGAAATTAAATAAATAATAATAATAAATAATAATAATAATGTAGGTGAACACTTGTGTCAGGAAATACCCCAATTGCTTCGGGTCTCCATCAAACTTCACTCTAATTGGGATTGGCTTCACCTCAGCTGGCTGAGATGGTCTGCCTTTGGCTCCTTGAAATGGATGGCCCTGCTGCTGAGCTGCCTTCTGGGCTCCAGCCAACTGTCGTTTCTCAGACCTCTGACTCTTCCTCCTCCGATTCCCCCTCTGTCTCTTCTTCTAACTGACGGTTTTCCTTCAGCTGCATTGTAAATTCATCGAAGGACTTTTTACATACTTCATCACCGCTTCCGTTGGCCCCCGATTTCAATTCCTCCTTTTCTCTATCTTTGTTGGGAGGGACAGGCTCTGGATTTTTCTTCTTTGCTTTTTTCTTCCCTCTGCCTCGAGTAAGAGTGACTTGGGGGGCTTTCTCCCCCCCCCTTCCTTCTTACCAACCCTGAGTAACCATCTGCCTCAATCTTCACCGGAAGGTCCGGCCTCTTCCTGGTCCCTGGAGAAACTTTCATTGACTTTTAGGCAGAGAAGATCTTTGAACCATTTCTCTGCCTGGAACTCCTTCATGTAGAAATAGTTTGCGACTCCCCCGTTAGGATAGCAGCTTCTCTGGGTTGAGTACTATGCAGATCTTGCCTTATGTAAGGACCCATTTCAACTAGTCACCCAAGAAAGCAGAATTCTTAAAACAGGCATTGTCTCAAAAGAATACTTGTATTAGGGGTCAGTGACAGTAGAGAAGTCAAGGCAAAATCTGGGGAAATCCTGCGCAAACGGTATAGTTAAGCTAGCAATATTCCTCCTCCCACCAAAGTCATAATGTCCATTTGAAATCCAGCCAATCCACAGATGAGTCAGGTAACTGGTCAGATGAGCAGGTAACTGGCACAGTTGGTGCACCTCTCAAGGTCTTCTCCAGTTTTGTTTCTCTGTAACCGTCTCCCTGATAAGGGAGACACATTCCTTTCTCAAGGGAATAGAGACAGGAGGAGAGAGTAGAAAGTGAAAGTTATCCCAAGCAAGAGTAAGCTCCCCCCAGCAGAATGGCAGGACCCCAAAGTAGAATACATATGCAGGGAAAACGATGAGGGTTTGGGGACCTGACAGTATTGTTGAACCTCTGGTATAACTTTTCTCTTACTCAGAGTACACAAGCCCCATAATAACATCAAGGTAGTGTCTTACTGGAGGATTATTATTATTATGGTTTGTTGCGCAATTAGCCAGATGTTCTAACTGGATTTGGCATTTTTATCCATCTGTTACTTCCTTTACAAGAACTGAATAGACAGATGTTGATATTTGATGGTGTTAGAGGTATTGTAGCAGACTGTAAGCTGTAAACTGCGTTTTGCAATTGACTGATGGTAAATTTGTCAGTGCTGGTGTAATGCTCCAGGTGTTTTGGGATTGTCTTTGTGTTGTTTTTTTTGGCACAGTTGCTCTATTTCTATTTGCAAGTCCTTGTATTTAGTTATCCTCCAGTTCTTTCTCTTCTATTTTTCTGTTTTCAGGTACTGCCAGGTCCACTATTCAGGCTTTTTTGCCTTTAACAATTAAGTCCTGAGATATTCTATGGCAAGTATTCTATGGCAGGTGCCTGTCTATTTGAAGTCTGAAGTCTCAAAGCATTTTAGACTCTTCATTTCCTAATATTTTCTCTATTTAATAGCCCCACTAGTTCTGCTTGCAGGCAATTGGTATTTCTTGCAGATCTTCTAATACACCATTGTTGCTACTTTGTCATGCTATTGTTTATAGTCAGTCTGTGCAATGTTCCTGCAACAGCTACCCAGGTATAAGACAATTGCATCGACTGGCTACAAATAATGGCAAGACAAATTAGCAAAGATTTTAGTATTAGATTTATTTGCCATCTATCTCACCATGAGCCTACTCTGTGTGGCTTACAACAATAAAAAAATGAAGAATTGCAAAGGAAATTTAAAGAAAGTAAAAGTAAAATAATACAGCAACAAAATAAGCAAAGAAGAAGAAAACAAAGAAAATACATCAATATGATTAGTAAAAAAAGATTGGTGAGTAGGGAGCAGAGAGCAAAGGGATCAATCTAGCAGCCACCTCCAGAGTTGAACTTTCCCATTGGTTCCTAGGCTACCTTGCAGAGTTAGATCTTTAGGCTTTTATGGAAGGATAGTGGGTTGGAGGTAGATCTTACCCTAAAGATGAGGATATTCCAAAGAGCAGGTACTTCTTCTGGATCTCAGTAGTTGGAGTTCTTTGATCGACAGGGTTGTGGCATGGGAGGAGGTGCCTCCTTGTTGGGTTGGGGGGAAGAGGATTGCTGAAGGACCCTCAAGATGCTGCGGGCTGGGCACCATTCCTTGTAGGTCTAGGTGCAGCTGCAGTCCAGGAAAATTTTCCACATTTCCTCGGCCCATCTCGTCCTCTTCCTTCAGCTGCAAACCTTGAGGCTCTTCATGCCGCTTGCATCACTTCTGCTGTTCACAGCTGCAGGCTTAAGGCTTGTCACACCGATTGCGCTGCTGCCGCCACTCACAGTTGCATGCCTCAAGGCTCTTCACGCCGCTCACACTGGTCTGCTGCTTGCTGCAGGAGGCTGCAAGGCTCATCATGCTGCTCGCACCAGTGTCACTGCTTTGTGGCAGGAGGCTGTGAGGCTTGTCGCACAGCATGACAAGCCTTGCAGCCTCCTGCAGCAAGCAGCGGCACCAGGGCGAGCAGTGCGATGAGCCTTGAGGCCTGCAGTTGTGAGCAGCGGCAGCGGAGCGATGTGCCAAGTGATGTGTGGCCAAAAGTGGCCCCAGAATAACTCAGGCAGTAGCACAACAGGTGTCAGGGCATGGGAAGTCTGGCTGCAGCAGTCCTAAGGTAAATGGGAGTGGGGCCCCATGGGCAGCTCCACCCCCGCACCCCCACTCTAGATTTATTTTTATACATTCGTCAGGTATTATTTAATATTTTTTCATTAATATTTTAAAACTCTTTATTGTAATCTAGTTCTGCGTACCTCTTTTATTGTTCTTGTTTAAGTATTAAATGCATGAAATAATAAACTGCCTTTTAGTATATTGTATTTTTATACTTAAAAATGGTCATTAGGGCAGAGAACCGGTTGTTAAATTATTTGAATCCCAACGCTGAGCAGAGGTGTAATAAGAGGAACTCCAAAGACTGCTCTTGCTACTATATTTGCACCAGTTGAAGCTTTCAAATGGATGTCAAGGGTAGCCCTATAGAGAGTGCATTTGTCAGAGCATGTACAGTCTTATTGTGCTGAGGTAACCCAGGAGTAAATACAATAAAGAGTGGTTTATATTAAATGGTGGTTTCTATTACACTATCTACAATATACACCAGGAACAATAGACATACACGTGGTAATACAGTAAACTTTAACACACAGCAGTTACAGCAGGAAACAGACAAGAGAGAAACACTCCACCAAAAGCGTTCTCTTTTATAGTCAGACTGTTAAAGAGACACAGACTCCTGCTAAGCCATTCCTATCATTTAATCATCCACGTTATGTTACATTACATCATTACATACAGGGCTTTTTTTTCTCATAGAATGCCCAGAATGGAGTTCCGGCACCTTTTTTGGATGGAACCTTGTAGGGTAGGCAAGGTGGGTTGTATGACATGTGTGAGTTCTGGCACCTTTTTTTTTTTTAGAAAAAAAAGCACTGATTACATAAGCTGTTTAGCTATTAAATTATTACCTTGACAGCACAGCAGTAGTCCAGATGAGAGATTATCAGGGCTTGAGTAACTAAGTGCAGGGAATAAAGATCTAGAAAAAATTGCATCTAGTGCACAAACTATAACTGTGCCAACGATTTTGTAGTCATGCTCACCACCTGCTCTTTGAGCAGGAGATGAGTCCACTGAGTTGTCCCCATGTTCAAGTTAGCTGGTGTAACTTTTTCCATGCCAACCCAGCTGCACTGAGTTAGCAGGGCCAAGCTGACTGCGCCCGGCCACACATCCCCAGCCATGCCCACTTGGCTGTGCCAAGTAAGCTGCACTGAGTGAGTGAAATCGAGGCTGAGCTAGCCATGCCCACATAGTTGTGCCAATAAGGCTGTGACCACCCAACCACAGCCACCCAGCCATGCCCCCTTGGCTGCTGTGAGTCATCCCATTCCAATCCAGAGATACCTCTAGCTCACGGGTCGGCAACCCACGGCTCTGGAGCCGCATGCGGCTCTTTCAGCCGTCACCTGCAGCTCCCAGCCATGTGCAATGCCCCCAAAAAATAGGACTAAAAAAATTGAACTAATCAATTCAAACATCTCACAAAAGAAGTTTGAATTGATTGGTTCAACTTCTTTGGTTTGTGGGACGCTGTTCCCCATGGGCTCGACATAGACGAGAGGGGGGGGAGAAAGACAGCTCTGGAGAGAGACAGCCCTTTAGCAAGAAGCTGGCAATCTGAGTGGAGCAGCACGGAAGACCTACTGGTTGGTGTGGGAGGCTCCAGTGTTGCCGGTGAGAAAGGCCTGGCATCCGCAGCCCAGTTCCACACCCCGACGACCAGCTGGACCGGCTTTCACTGCTTATTTGCAAACAAATGCAAAAGATTTCAGGGTTTTGATCGTCGCTTAGTTCGTGCTGCCCAGTGTCTGCCTGCCTACTTGCAGGCCTCCGTGCTCTTTCCCCGAAGCATGCAATTGCTCAGAGCCCGTCCCAAAAGGTGCTGCTTCCCTGGCAGGAGCTGAGTTTGCAAGCCTCGTTGGCAAGCCAGGAAAACCAAAGGTCCAGAGGATTCCCTCCTGATGCGGAGCTGCAGTGCCTGGTCCTGGGCTGACAGGGAGAGGGGGAATCCGGGGAGTAAAAAGTCCTCCAGGACAGGTTCAGGGCCGGCCCTCTTTGCCCGGCCGCAGGAGAAGGGGAGGCGCAGGCTCTCCACCCAGGTGGGCAGGTGAGAAAAACCCCGAAAGCAGGAGAGAACCCTCCGGACCTTTGGTTTTCTCAGCTTGCCTCTTCTAGAAATCAAAGGACTCTTACGAATTCCAGAGGGTCTTAGCAGAGAGATTTATTTGCGCAGGTTCAGAAGCAATTACCAACAGCAATTCTGAACCCCGAGGGCGGGTTCAAATTACAGTTTTATAGCTTTCTTTTCTCAGGAACAAAGGACTATATATTCTAATACAAATTGTGATACATTAGGTCCATTTCTCACGGGCATATAATGGAGACTTTTACTTCATACATTGTTTCCAAATGTAATGTGCTTTTGGTTAGTCACGTATTTCTAACACAGCATTATTCCAGTAATTATGCAGACACATCATTTTATTTTAAAAATGATTTCTTCAATCATTCCACTTTATTCCCCCCTATGGAAGTTTTCCAGCTTAAACCTCCATCATTCTATCTCCGATTCAGGATCTTTAGAGGGCAACATTTTATATTCCCATAAAGCTAACATTGTTTCATGTTTTGTAGTTAATTGGGCTGTACTTTCTGAGATCCTTCGAATCATTGCTATAACACAGGGGAGTAAGCAGGGAATCAAAATACATCCTAGAATTAACAAGACTGCTATAACTATGATGGTTTGTAGGCCTGGTAACTTTGGCCACCATCCTGAAAATATGTCTTCCAAATTAAATCCTTTCCAGATTTGCACCAGAACGTGAGCTAATTTGATCATTTTGTCTGTTTTGTCCTTCAACACTTTTCCACTTTCATCTATTTTGATGCAACAGTTTGTTAGGTTGAATTTTCCACATACCTCTCCTTCTTTGGCCAACAGATAAGAACATAAGAACATAAGAAGAGCCATGCTGAATCAGGCCAAAGCCCATCGAGTCCAGCATTCTGTGTCACACAGTGGCCCACCAATTGTACATGGGGATCTTGAGCAGAAAGAGAAGGCAAAACCCTCCCTTTCCCTTGACCCCCAACAAATGGTACTCAAGGGAATCCTGCCCGCCTCAACCAACATAGAGGCGGCACATGGACATCCGTTTTAATAACCACCGATACACTTGGCATCCATGAATCTATCTAGCCCTGCCTTGAAGCTGTCAAGGCTGACAGCTGTCACGACCCCTTCTGGAAGTGAATTCCATAAATCAACGACACTCTGGGTGAAGAAATATTTCCTTTTATTTGTCCTCACTTTTGTAGCTATGAGCTTTAGGGAGTGCCCCCTTGGCCTGGTATTGTGTGATAGAGAAAAGAATTTTTCTCTATCCACCTTTTCTATCCCATGCATGATTTTATACACTTCGATCAAGTCACCCCTTAAACGCCGTCTTTCAAGGCTGAAGAGACCAAGGCGTTGCAATCTGGTTTCATAAGGGAGGCGCTCCATTTCCTTGATCATTCTTGTTGCCCTTTTTTGCACCTTTTCCAGTTCCATGATATCCTTCTTGAGGTGCGGTGACCAGAACTGTACACAGTACTCCAAGTTTGGTCTCACCATCGATTTGTACAGAGGCAATACAACACTTGCTGACTTATTTTCGATTCCCTTCCTAATCATGCCAAGCATGGAATTTGCTTTTTTTTACTGCTGCTGCGCATTGGGTTGACATCTTCATCGAGCTGTCCACCAAAACCCCAAGATCCCTTTCTTGGCTTGTCTCAGAAAGTTTGGTCCCCATCAGTTGGTAAGTATAATTGGGGTTCTTTGCCCCGATGTGCATAACTTTGCACTTGTTTAGGTTAAAATGCATTTGCCACTTTGTTGCCCACTCACACAATTTCGAGAGATCCTTCTGGAGCTCCCGACAATCAGTTTCACTTTTCACAACCCGGAACAATTTAGTGTCATCAGCAAACTTGGCTACCTCACTATTAACTTCTACATCCAGATCATTGATGAATAAATTAAAAAGTAAAGGTCCCAAAACTGAACCTTGGGGTACACCACTTCTCACTTCTTTCCATCCAGAGAATTGTCCATTTATCACCACCCTTTGCTTCCTACAATTTAGCCAGTTACCAATCCAGGACAAGACCTGTCCTCTAATTCCGTGGCTGGAGAGCTTTTTTAGGAGCCTTTGGTGAGGAACTTTGTCAAAAGCCTTTTGAAAGTCAAGATATACAATATCAACTGGGGGCCCTTTATCTATGTATTTATTTACACCCTCAAAGAATTCTAACAAGTTAGTAAGACATGATTTGCCTTTGCAGAAACCATGTTGATTTTCTTTCAGCAATGCCTGTTTTTCTATGTGCCCTGTAATTTTATCTTTAATAATGGTTTCCATCAATTTGCCTGGAACTGAGGTTAGACTGACTGGTCTATAGTTTCCTGGATCACCTCTGGATCCTTTCTTGAAGATTATATTTGCTTCCCTCCAATCCTCCGGTACAGTGCCTGATCTTAGAGAAAGATTATATATTTTAGCTAGAAGTTCAGCAATTTCACACTTGAGTTCCTTGAGAATTCTAGGGTGTATGCCATCTGGACCCGGCGATTTGTTGACATTTAGTTTAGAAAGGCATGCAAGAACATCTTCCTTGTTTATCTCTATCAGGTTTAATTCTTCTATTTCTCTCCCTGGGAAAACTAATTCAGTGGCAGGCAAATGTTCTCTATCCTCCTCGGTGAAAACGGAGGCAAAGAAGTCATTTAGCCTCTCAGCAATCTCCTTGTCTTCTCTGATTATCCCCTTCTGACCATTGTCATCAAGTGGCCCAACTGATTTTCTGGTTGGGTTCCTGCTTCTGATGTACTTAAAAAAGGTTTTGTTATTATTTTTAATATTCTTGGATATATGCTCCTCAAAGTCTCTCTTGGCTTTCATGACTATCGCCTTGCATTTGGTCTGCCAGAGTTTGTGATCCCTCCTGTTCTCCTCGGTAAGAAGAGCCTTCCATTTCTTAAATGAGTTTTTCTTCTTTCCAATAACCTCCTTTACCTCATTCGTAAGCCATACTGGTACCCTCTTGGACTCTCCAATCCTCTTTCTTCTTTTAGGAATGCATTTTATTTGAGCCTGCTGTAACGTATTTTTAAACAGTTTCCAAGCATTTTGGAGGGATAGTCCAAGGCTAACCTATTTTGCATGATATATGTTCTGGATTTCACATTTGCTTTGGCCAATTCAGTTAGTCCCTTCACAGTCTCATTAGTAATTAACTCTACCACTGCTTGTAATCTAATGAGCCTGTTGAGCATATAAATAGGGGTACGGTATCCAAACATTCCATCCTCAGCCCAAGTAGCCAGGCCATAAAATAGGATGATGCGGCAAGGTGGCCATTCATTTTTTCGCCAAGTGATTCCTGCACATTGGGTGTATGCACTTGGTTCCCTTCTTTGTCTTATATTGCCAACTTCATCATAGATAGGAACTCCAAGAATTTGCTTAGTTTTTAATGGTAACAGGAAAAATCCTGGTCGAATTATTCCCAATACACAAGATCCACACCAGTTCTTAGGTAGTTGTCCGTATGCCATTTTTCCGCAAATCCAGTACATTCCATCCGGGGCTAGCCAATGGAGACTGGTATTTGTGGGGTCTTTTAGATATGGCATCCCAGATACGTTAGTAAGGGCATAATGATCCATAGTAGTGGTTTCGTTAGTTCCAGACCACCATTTACCGTTTTCCCAAGTCCCTGTGCATAGGAGGTCACCTATTGCTACGCAAGATTCTGTTTTGTTCCTTGAGTAACATACATGTCCTACCAGGTTGGAAGTGAGAGTCAATCACCATCTTTCCCACTTGTATAGGTTAAATTATTATTTTCAGACATTTCTAGTACCTTGGTATAATTTAACTCTTGTGCCTCCCATGGCCATTTTTCTCCCATATTTGTTCCACCACACATAAAACAGTTAGACACACCTAAATTATGGGCAATATCTTCAGCTAACTTAACAAAGGTATTGGTTACATGTCTAGGTATTTCAGGAATATTTAGGTTCTCCATTTCCTCATAATATGACCAAAATAATGATTTTTGTTCTGGTCTTTTGGTTGCAGTTATAATTTTGACTTCTACCTCTGACATTGGGTCGTAGCCTTTGGCATTTATTCCTATCCCAAACATCCAATTTCATTTTTCCCATCTATTTTGTTCCGGGAACCAACTGCCATTCATGATTGTGAGAGTCACTAAATTACAGTTATCCATTCCACAGGAGTCTGCCTTAGTATCATTCTTTTCAAACAAGATGTGGTCTATCTCCTTTGGGTCTTGGGTATACCACTTAACACATGACCACCACTTACATTTGACCGCGGAGATTGGACACCCGTCCGATGAGCACAGATACTTATGGTTTGGGATATAGCACGTTCCGCAACCATATATTTCAGCCCAATAATTAGCTGCCTTGCAAACATCAAAGGTGACACTAAAACTGGAGTGTGGATTGGCTTTCCATTGGGAGATCCCTAATAGTGCCTGATCCCTAGAGCTCCCATCTGTTCTATGTGTTTTGATTTGTAAGGCCCATCTATCAGGGTTAGACTTCAGGTTATAACACTGATCTTGGACCCCTTTTCTACAAACTTTATATACAGTTCTATTGTATGTACAAGAGCTAGGGGAGCTATCTTGGCATCCTTCTGGTTTCATTGTATGATAAATCAAAGTCTTAGTTATCAGGTTCCTGCAGTATGACCTCTTGTGTAGCCATTGCACTGATTTGTGTAGGAATGTGTGTGTATATTCCCCATATTAAATAACTAACAGGTATTATGAGCTGTAGAATCCTCATATCTTCCACCGTGCATAGAGAGACAGTGTCCGGAGTGTCTCAGCAAGGTTTTGATATTAACACCATGTGTTGAGAACCCGTTGCCGGTAGGGTTCGACAGGGTGTATTTCTTGTAAATCTTAACACCAAAGGTTTGTCAGTCTTATCCACCTTGTAAGTTACTGGATCGGCAGGTGCAGCTGCTTTCAATCTACTCCAGTGGACCCAGGACTTTCTCTCCAAGGTTTTCACTGCCAAAAGAGAACACATGACAACAGTAAACGGTCCTTTCCATCTTGGGCTCAAAGGATCTGATTTCCAGTGTTTTACCCACACCCTGTCTCCTGGTTTGAACCCATATGTTGCCGTGACCACTGCAGGGAGTTGTTGTTCCATCATATAATGGCGCAAATTTGAAACAGCCAAATTATGAAGCTGTAACTGATGTAGCAATTTCTGTTGATCTATTCCTCCCTTATGGGCCAAGTCCGGCCAGCCCTGTGACTGTCAGGTTTAAATAGATAAGGAGGATGGCCAAACATGAGCTCATAAGGGCTAAGTTGTAATTTAGTGCAGGGGGCCAGTCTGATTGCATACAAAACCATAGGCAAAACATTTGGCCAATGGAGATGAGTTTCCAAGCAAAATTTGGTAATAAGGTTTTAAACATGCGATTAGCACGTTCCACCCTACCAGCCGATTGGGGGTGAAAAGCACAATGAAATCTCCACTTAATTCCTAATGCCTGTGCTAAAGCCTTATTGATTTGGTGTACAAACTCAGGGCCATTATCTGATGAAATCCTAGAAGGGCAACCAAATCTAGGAATAATTTCTTAGAAAGATTCTGGCAACCTGTATAGCTTTCTTATTTACAGTTGGAAAGCCTCAATCCACCCTGAATAGGTATCGATTATAACTAACACGGCTACATATTTCTTACTTCTGGGCATATCAGTAAAATCAACAATGACATAGTCCATTGGAAAATAACTGATTGGTTGTCAACCAGGTGGTACTACCGGTCCTTGGCGTGCATTGGTTTGGGCACAAGTGGAACATTGAGAACATACTTGTGCCGTTAGCGAAGAAGCAAAGGGAGGATAGAAAAATTGTTCAAGTTGCTGTAATAATGCAGTTTTTTCCAAATGGTGTTGCTTATGGGCCTGAAAAATAAGGGGGTGGGCAAGCGCAAGAGGAACAGCAATGCATCCATTGGGAAGGGTGTACGAGCCTTTAACCAGTTCGGTTTGTACATCCTGTTTCAATTTTTGGGTTTCCTCCTTCGTATATGTAGGATCAAGTTGTTCTAAGTAAGTGTCTAAATACATGAACATGGTGACATCTGACTGGAGGGGGGCTTCTAATGCAGCTCTTTTGGCTTCTTTGTCTGCCTTCCTATTGCCTTGGGTAATAAGGCTTGAGTCTTTTTGATGTCCAGGACAATGGATGATTGCAACTTTAGATGGTAATAGGACTGCCTTGATGAGTCTTTTAATCGAAGTTGCATATTGGATGATCTTGCCTGTGGAGTCCAAATATCCTTTCTTTTTAGATTGCTGCATGTGCATGAATTGTCAAAAATGCATATTTACTGTCTGTATATACATTTAAAATCATTCCTGCAGCTATTTCTAATGCTTGGGTTAGGGCATATAATTCTGCAAATTGTGCACTTGCTTGGCTGGGTAACTGTGCAGCCTCCACAATCGCAGTTTGAGAAACAATTGCATAATCAGAGTATCTAATTCCTTGATCCATAAAGCTGGATCCATCGGTAAAGCATTGGAAGTCTGGATTATGCAATGGTTGGTCCGTAAGGTCAGGTCTGCAAGAATATTGTAGTTCTAATAAATGCATGCATTTATGCACGGGCATAGTTGAATCTGGTATTGGCACGAGAGTGGCTGGATTCAGAGTTGAGCACTGTTGCAGTGTAACTTGTCGATTTTCTAATAAAAAGGGCCTGTATCTTATGCATCCTTTTATTGCTAATCCATAAATGCCCCTTATTGTCAATAATTGTCTGCAGAGCATGACTAGTATAAACAATCACTGGAGCAGAAAAGGTTAACTTATTTGCCTCCTGTAGTAACAGCATAACTGCTGCTAGGACTTTTAAACATTGTGGCCAGCCTTGAGCAGCCATATCCAATTGTTTTGACAGATAAGCGACTGGGCGATTCCAATTTCCCTGCTTTTGGGTAAGGACTTTTAAAGCCACATTCTATCTCACATTGACATAAAGTGAAAACGATCTAGATATATCAGGTAGTCCTAGAGCTGGCGCTGTAGTAAGGGCTTGTTGAAAGTTTTTCATCGATTGGGTTTGTTCTTGTTGCCACAAAAGAGGTTCCTTTTCTGGTCCTTTTAAAACTTGGTACAATGATTTAGCTGTGAGAGCAAAGTTAGGAATCCAGATTTTACAGAAGCCTGTAATTCCCAAAAAGGCTCTAACTTCCTGTTTTGTTTTGGAAATGGGAATCTGTAACACAGCTTGCTTTCTCTGGGGGCCCAAAGTTCTTTGTCCTTGTGATAGTTCATAGCTTAAATACATTACAGTCATTTGAACTAATTGTGCTTTCCTTTTGGACACTCTGTAGCCACAGTCTTGTAACATTTGGAGCAGTCTGGATGTGTTTTCAAAGCAATCCTCCCTGTTTTGTCCAGTTATCAGAACATCATCCACATATTGAAGGCAACAATCCTCTTGCCTGACTAACTTCAAATAAGCAAGATCTTGAGCTAGGGCTTGACCAAAACATGTCGGCGAATTCTTAAAGCCTTGTGGTAGTCTAGTCCAGGTATATTGAGTCTTAACCTCTGTCTTTGGATTAGCTCATTCAAATGCAAAGATTGGTTGACAACTCTCAGCTAAGGGTATGGTGAAAAACACATCCTTTAAGTCCACAACTGAAAATCATTTAGCGGATGCAGGTATTATGCTTAAAAAGAATATATGGATTAAGCACAGTTGCGTGTAGAGTTAAGATCAATTTATTAACGGGGCGCAGATCTTGAACTGGTCTCCACTGTCCATCAGGCTTACGAACAGGTAGAATTGCAGTATTATTATTATTATTAATTAATTAATTAAATTTTTATACCGCTCCTCTCCGAGGACTCGGAGCGGCTAACAACATAAATAAAAACAACATCTCAACATTTCAAAAATCTAAAACCAAATCTAAAAAGCATTTAAAAAGACCCCCAGACACATTCATCATTCACACACAATCACAGTCATCCCCAGGCCTGCCGGCATAGATAGGTTTTTAGATTCTTCCGGAAGGCCGGGAGAGTGGGGGAAACGCGGACTTCAGGGGGCAGTTGGTTCCAGAGGGTGGCCCCACAACAGACAAGGCCCTCCCCCTAGGACCCGCCAGACGGCATTGTTTCGCTGATGGGACCTGGAGGAGGCCGACCCTGTGCGCTCTCACCAGTCGAAGGGAAGTATGTGGCAGAAGACGGTCCCGTACGTATCCTGGTCCAATGCCATAAAGGGCTTTATAGGTAATAACCAACACTTTGAATTGCGCTCGGAGACCGATAGGCAACCAATGCAGCATGCGGAGAGTTGACGAAATGTGGGCACAACGTGGAAGGCCCACAATTGCTCGCGCAGCTGCATTTTGCACTAATTGTAGTCTCCGAACACTCTTCAAGGGTAGCCCCATGTAGAGAGCATTGCAGTAGTCGATCCTCGAGGTGACAAGGGCATGTGTGACTGTGAGTAGAGACTCCCGATCCAAATAAGGGTGCAACTGGTGAACCAGGCGAACCTGGGCAAATGCCCCCCTCGCCACAGCCGACAAATGATGTTCCAATGTCAGCCGTGGATCGAGGAGGACTCCCAAGTTGCGCACCTTTTCCGAGGGGTTTATAACTTTACCCCCCAGGGTAATGGAAGGACAGATTGAAATGTTCATGGGAGGCATCACCCACAGCCACTCTGTCTTGTCAGGGTTGAGCCTTAATCTGTTAACACCCATCCAGACCCTCACAGCCTCCAGACACCGGCACATCACCTCAACCGCTTCACTGATTTGGCCAGGAGTGGAAATGTACAGCTGAGTATCATCAGCATACTGATGGTATCTCACTCCATGCCGATGAATGATCTCTCCCAGTGGCTTCATGTAGATGTTAAAAAGTAGGGGGGAGAGAACCGACCCCTGAGGCACCCCACAAGGGAGTGACCTAGAGGTGGACCTCTGACCCCCCACTAACACCGACTGTGACCGACCAGAGAGATAGGAGGAGAACCACCGTAACACGGTGCCCCCCACTCCCAATCCCTCCAGCCGGCGCAGAAGGATACCATGGTCGATGGTATCGAACGCCGCTGAGAGGTCAAGAAGCACCAGGACAGAGGACTGGCCTCCATCCCGGGCCCGCCAGAGATCATCCATCAGAGCGACCAAAGCAGTTTCGATGCTGTAGCCGGGCCTGAACCCCGACTGCAGAGGGCCCAGATAATCGGCTTCCTCCAGAGACCACTGGAGTTGAAGTGCCACCACCTTCTCAATAACCTTCCCCACAAAGGGGAGGTTAGAGACCGGACGATAGTTGGTGAGAATTGCTGGATCCAGGGAAGGCTTCTTGAGGAGGGGGCGCACGAGTGCCTCCTTCAAAGGAGCCGGGAAGGACCCCTCCCTCAAAGAAGCGTTGACAATCTCCTGGATCCAGGTACGTGTCACCTCCCTACTAGCACAAACCAGCCAGGAGGGACACGGGTCCAACAAACAGGTGGCGGAACTCACAGCTCCAATGGCCCTGTCCACTTCATCAGGAATAACAGTCTCAAACTCGCCCCAGATGACCAGACAAGAGCATGCCCCTGTCCCCTCGACTGAATCATTATCAGTCGACTCTGCTATACAATTGGAGTCTAGGTCGGCCCGGATCTGAGCTACTTTGTCTGCGAAACAGTTGTTAAAGTCCTTGGCACTACCCTGCAAGGGAGGCCCCAGACCCCTCGGGTTAAAGAGGGACCGGGTCACCCTAAATAGGGCGGCCGGGCGAGATTCCGCAGACGCGATCAAAGCGGAAAGATACAAAGATCTTGCTGCCTTAATCGCCTTCAAATAGGCTCTAATAAATGAGCTCAATCTGGTTTGATCAGATCCGGACCTACTTCGTCTCCATTGCTTCTCTAGACGTCTCTTATGGCGCTTCATCCCCCTGAGCTCCTCGGTGAACCAAGGAGACCTCCTGGGGCCAGCACCATGGAGAGGTCGCAAAGGCGCAATCCGGTCAATAGCCCCCTTCGCGGCCGAATTCCATGCCGCTACCAGGGACTCCGCCGAATTGTGGATGAACGAGCTCGGTAATTCCCCAAGCGCCGTCTGAAAACCAATTGGATCCATCAGGCGTCTGGGGCGGAACCACCTAATCGGTTCCGCCTCCCTGCGGGGAAGGATTGGGGCCGTAAAATTCAGTCGTAGCAGAAAATGATCAGTCCATGACAAAGGCAAGATATCTAAGCCCCTTAAAACCAGATCATTACCCAACTGTTCCGAAAGGAAAACCATATCCGGGGCGTGCCCACCTTCATGCGTCGGACCCTGCACTACTTGGGTCAGGTCCATGGTTGTCATGGTGACCATGAACTCCTATGCCAACCCCGAGGACTCGCCAAGTGACGGCAGATTAAAGTCCCCCAAGACCATAAGCCTGGAGAACTCCACCGCCAATCCAGTAACCTCCTCGAGTAGCACAGGCAGGGCAGCTGGGAGGCAGGTATGTAAGCAATACGCCCACCTGAACCCTGAGGTCCAGCGTCATAAAGATGGACTCGCAACCCGGAATATCGGAAAAAGTGAGCCTGCGTAGGCTGAGGCTCTCCCTGGCCAAAAAAGCCACTCCTCCCCCCCTTCCCTGGGGTCGCGGCTGGTGCCATACCTGATAACCTGGTGGGCACATATCCAAGAGGGGAACTCCCCCCTCAGGGCCCAACCAGGTCTCAGTTACACACGCCAGGTCGGTCTCCTCATCCATGAAAAGGTCATGAATGAGGGAAGCCTTATTATTAACCGACCTGGCGTTGAGGAGCAACAGTCTGAGCCCAGGGCCCGAGCTATGCTCATCACCAGGGTCATGGGGTGAACTAGGTTTTTCAGAAGGGCCAGAACAAGGAATTGCTACGAGACAGCAGGACCGAGTTCCCCGAGTGCGGCCTACCCTCCTGCTCCCGCCATATCTGCCTCTTCCCTGAATGACCAGTATACTCCAACCCTCAGTGACCCCAGAGTCCGCATCTCCCCAGTCCCCGGCCTCCCTCAAGCTCGGCAGGCCTGTCCATTCATTAGGTCCACAACCACCCATCCATTCAACCCAATTCATTCCACAGTCAATCCCCCCACATCTTTCATAAGTTTAAAATAAAACTAAACAGTATTAAGATTAAACAATAATTAAAATTAAAATAAACTAAACAATCTTAAAATTTAACAATATTAAAACATTAATAATTAAAATTTACATAAAAAATTAAAAAAAAACCATATTCCTCCTAAACCAGTCCAGGCTCCCCTCAGAGAAGTCCTATGTATGCGGTTATAGATGTTATAGCTGGAGCCGTGGTGCCTCCCAAATATAAAAGCTGGAACAATTGGGGTGGCTAATCCAGCAGGTTTACTAAAACCCAAACTAAGGCCCATAGTAGAAGAAGTAATGCAAACAGGCGTGCCCAATGTTAATCCTGCCGAGATAGTTGTAACTATTCTTGTGTTAGTCCCTCCTAAGATAGAACCTGTAGTAGGCTTTAAACTAAAAGGTCCAAAACTAAAGCCCACAGTAGGAGTAGTTGTAAAAACAGTAGTAGTTGTAAAAGCAGGAGTAGTTGTAAAAGCAGGAGTAATTGTAAAAGCAGTAGTTGTAAAAGCAGTAGCTGTAGCTGTTAAACCCCACAGAGCAAAAGTCAACAAGCCGGCTCTAAAAGAGACACCCGCCGACATAATGGTGGCAGCGACGGAGAAGGAAAAACCCGCCGACATAATGGTGGCAGCAACAGAAAAAACTCCCGAAAACTTGCCGCTTCCACCAACTCCCAGCTGATGTGCGCACGCCGACCCGACTCCCAGCTGGCCGTCGGGGGCTCAGCGGTTCCCGGCGGTTCCCAGCAGTTCCCAACTTGTCCCGTATGTAACATTTCTCTTCTTTGTCCTTTTGCTTCTGTCCCAGTGACCCTCTGCCAACCAGTGCTATCAGTTGGCCAGTATTCCAGGGTGACTGAATTTTCCTAATGATTTTTGTTATCAAGTATTTTTGGATTAATTCTTGAATGGCAATAGCAGCCTCTAGAGTACAATATCATTGAGGCACCCTAACCGGGTATGCTTGTGGTTTTAGTTCCAACATAACGGGCGTGGCATATTTCACAAATCCAGGGGGGTTGTCCTCTGCCCACAAGAGTGGAACATTAAACTGTTGCCAATTAGAATCTCCTGTTTCTTTCTCTGTAATTATCATCAAGCACCATATTTCTTCCACTGGGTGGCGTACTTGAATTAATTGTTTCCCATTGTCAAAGGAAATGGTTGCTTTTAATTTATTTAGGAAGTCTCTTCCCAATAATGGCACCGGGCATTCTGGGGCATACAGGAACTGATGTTTAATGATTCCTTTTCCCACTTGGCATGTTAGGGGTTCCAGGAGTGGTCGGATTTGAGTTTCTCCAGATACTCCCTGAATTTGAATGGTCTGGTTTGATGGCTTGCCAATAGATTTGTTTAGGACAGATCTGATGGCTCCTGTGTCAACTAACATTGGGACAATCTGTCCTCCCACACGTATTTTAACAATGGGCTCCGGGGTGGGACCATAGAACCCTGTCCTCTTCAGTCTCCCCATTCCATGTCGACTAAGCCGATTATATTTTCTTCTCTTTTTTCCGTCTGGCTGGGATAGGCTGGGTGCCCTCTTCCTCTGAAGCTTCTACTGAAACTTCCTCGGAAAGTCCCTCTACCTCCTCTTCCTCTTCCATACTGGCGAGATTGTCCTTTAGGTTGGCCATTCCTCTGGGGGCACTCCCTTTGCCAGTGTCCTTCCTGTTTACAGATGGCACATTGGTTGGGTCCAATACGCATCCCCCCCAAGGCCACTGCTAACATTTCAACTTTCTTTTTCTCTTTTTGATCTGACTTTCGTTCTTTCTTTTTTTCATGGTTACGGAATACCTTCTGAGCTATTCTCCAGCATGAGAAGATGTAGAATCCACCGGTGGGTTATATCAGCCAACCAGCTTGACAGACTAGGTCAGAAACATTAGCCACGCCTCTTCTGGTAGTACCTTCTAGCCCCAGTTTTTGACCTAGTCTCAAGCTTGACAGCATCCTATTTTGGTAGCTCCGTAGTTTTAAGCTAATTTTGGTGAATTTTTTGCTGAGAAATCTTTAAATTTGTAATTCTAATTGAATACTTTAAATCTACATTCCAAATTCTTTAAAATTGATTGGTAGGAAAGTAGGCTGCAGGGAGTAGGCTTGGTGTTCAAGCCTCGTGGCTTGGGCCGCTGGAGCTTCAGGGGGTGACTTCCCTGGCTCCTTGTTGCTGCCCGGCTTATTCTCTTCTACGCTCCTCCTCCGGAGCGTTTTCCTTCTGGCATTCTCCCCACCGGCTTCCCAGGAACGGAGCGGTTTCCCTGGATAGCGATTTCACCGATCCGACTTAAACCGCAAGTTTTTGGGTTGGGAAGGCGAGCGCTGGGTAGTCGTCAGAGTGGGGGTGATCCGATGCGTGTGTGCCTTCAGTTAAGCTTGCTGTTTTCAGGCGTGCGAGTGATTGCGGCTGTTTTGGAAGCCGCGTGGCTGCAAGGGCGCTCTTTTCGGCGCGATCGCCATTTTGGGAGGCACCCGGATCACGTTTGTGTGGAGCGGCCATTTTGAGAAGGGCGGCCTGGTTCCTTTCTTTTCTGTCAATCACAAAAAAAGTCACCTGGTTCCCTCATCACGTCTACTACACCTAGGGGCAGTCATAGATTCAAACAAGTGCATGGTTTATCTTTCCCAGGAATGGCGAGCAAGCATTCAAAAGGTCACGTGTCTCATTCACAGACAAAGATTGGTCACTCTAGCGCAGCTGTCCCAGCTCCTGCGAAAGATGGTCTAGTGCATGGGGATCGTCCCCTGGGCCAGGCTTCATTCCAGAAGCCTTCAATGGTTTCTCCTTCCCTTCCAAAGTCTCAACCAAAGTGCATCATTAAGAAAAGTCAGGGTGCCACAGCAGATACTTTCGTCCCTCCGGTGGTGGGTCTCGTCCGCCATATCCAGGGGGACTCTCTTCAGGGAACCAGCCAGGTTTACGGTGACTACCGATGCCAGCCAATTCGGCTGGGGGGCTCACTTTCAGACGCATCTACCCCAGGGCAGGTGGTCTCGACGCGATTTGTCCCACAATATAAATTGGCTCGAACTCAGGGCCATTCACCTAGCTCTTCTACACTTCTCCTCTCTACTGACAGGGTGCCACGTTCTGGTCCTGACTGACAACGTCATGGTAAAGGCTCACGTGAACAAGCAGGGAGGGACCAGATCAGTGGCCCTCATGCAGGAGGCCAGAGCTCTGGGTCTATGGGCGGAGTCGCATCTAGGATCCATTGTGGCGGAACACATCTTGGGGGAGGCGAATCGACAGGCAGGTTCGCTCAGCAGAGTCACAGTGGACCATTCGGAGTGGCGTCTGGATCCGACTCTGTTTGAGGAGATCTCGGACAGGTTCGGCCGTCCTCTCCTGGATCTCTTCGCGTCCCCGGTGAACACTCAGCTCCCTCAGTTCTTCACCAGGTTTCCTGTGAGAGGAGCGGAGGGAACGGACGCTCTCAGGTGCAGCTGGCCACGGGGCCTACTGTATGCCTTCCCTCCACTTCCGTTGCTACAAGCAACGATTCGCAAGATGATTCTGGAAGAGGCGGAGGTGATCTTAATTGCTCCCTACTGGCCGAGGCGTCCGTAGTTTGCAGACCTTGTGGACCTGTCGCTCTCGCCAGCATGGAGACTCCCTCTGCATCAGGTGTCTCTCAATCAGGGGCACCTTCAACATCCGGACCCTCAGTGGCTGCAACTAGCCGCTTGGCACTTGAGAGGGAAGGGTTGATTAGGCAATCCTTTTCAGATGGCGTTATTGCGGTTATCCAGGCTTACGTCGCCCTTCCACCAATAGGATATACGATGCTACGTGGAAAAGCTTCTCCACGTGGTGCAGCAAGCACAGGTTAGACCCCCTTTCGGTCACTATTCCAAATATCCTGGAGTACCTCTTAGAAGGCATGAATAAGGGTCTGGCGTTTAATACTATTCGCAGGCAGGTGGCAGCCCTGCAGACCGTTCTCTCTTGCGATAACCTGGCTCCTTTGACACAGCATCCGGCTGTGTGTGCCTTCTTAAAAGGGGTGGTTTCAATACGGCCTCCTGTGGTTCACCGTTTCCCGTCCTGGGACCTTCCCAAGGTTCTGCAGGCTCTGACTTCCCCGCCCTTTGAACTTCTGGGGTCCTGTTCGCTCCGCCACCTCTCACTGAAGGTAGCCTTTCTGGTGGCTAGGTTACTTCTGCGAGACGAATTTCGGAGCTGGCGGCTCTTTCGGTTCGAAAGGACCTGATCATTTTTTCTGATGATAGGGTTACTCTATGTTTGGACCCCTCCTTTGTGCCAAAAGTTGATTCCCGGTTTCATAGGTCTCAGGACCTAGTGCTCCCGAATTTTTGTCCGCGTCCTTCCCACCGTCTGGAGAGACATTGGCATACCTTGGACGTTCGCAGGGCCCTGCTGCATTATATCTACTTAATTGGAGACAACAATATGGACCATTCTCAGAAAAACCTCAAGAAATAATAGATTTATTCTCAACTATTATCCCACATGGGATTATGCATCTGAATAATAGTTGAGAATAAATCTATTATTTCTTGAGGTTTTTCTGAGAATGGTCCATATTGTTGTCTCCAATTAAGTAGATCAGTGGTTGTAAAGGGGACATATTGGAGCATGGAAATATTGGTGTTGTTTGGTCCAGGGACCAAAACTTCCCTTAGAGGGGCTATCACTTCTTCTGTTTTCATCTTAGTTTTACTTCTAGTTTGGCTTGAAACTGATGTTTTGCTGTCATTGCAATCCAAGTCCTCATCTTTCTTCTGAATGATTTCATCTCTTTTTATCTTTCCACACTGGCTTCTGGTTGAAGATGGACTTCATTTCTTTCAACCGGAGGGGGTGGAATTTGCTGATTTATCCCTCCTTCTTCTCTTCTAGGAGCATAGGGCGGGGGCCTAGCAGTTTCCTCCCTTTCTTCCTGGCTCAAAATCTTAGCTTTTGTCTGAGGTTTGGCTTATTGGCTTGCCAAATATATTTTAGCATATTCTATCTGACACTTTGCTAACCATCGAGGCTTTTCTCCAATATTGATCTGCCATTGGTCTATATAGGGATATTGGTCCCAATGACCACTTCCAGTCACAATTTCATGAACCCTGCCACGAGTTCAGGATTCGGTGATCCCTCCTTGGGCCACCCTACGCCAAAGGTGGTCCATTCAGATTCACAGAATCTTTTTAACATGGCTGGATTTGGTCGTGGGTCCCCATAATCCCTAGAAAAATCCTTTTTGAAATTTTCTAACATACACTGAAGCGGTGTCTGACCAATGCCCTTCTTTGTCTGATTCCCTCCCATTTCTCCCTAACACACTAACACCGACCTGAGGTGCCGGACGTTCCAATGGTCACTCTGCAGGAAATGCGATGGTTTAACCACCCACACAATCCTACCTATTGAAGACTTAAAGACGCCGCCTTGTCTTCTAGGGGGTGATCAATCCCCTCTTCTGATCCAAATGGGATCAGATATCCCCTTTTTACAATACTTGCCTGCAGGGGTTCCAGACCCTTTTGTTGATTAAAGACCTGTCTGCTACCCTTGGTGGATCCTTCACTGGAGTGCTTTGCTGGCGGGTGAGTTCCCATCCCGTTCCGTCGAGGTCTCCCCATAGACAAAGGCCACAGAGCTGGCTTGGAGGAGTCGTCGTTAGGAGAGGGGCTACCCACCAAGGCAGTCCATCTGGAAGGTCAACGGCCTGTTCCTAAAAGTCCTGGCGGAGTCGCCATAAATCTTGTAGAAATCAAAGGACTCTTACGAATTCCAGAGGGTCTTAGCAGAGAGATTTATTTGCGCAGGTTCAGAAGCAATTAGCAAGAGCAATTCTGAATCCCGAGGGTGGGTTCAAACTACAGTTTTATAGCTTTCTTTTCTCAGGAACAAAGGACTATACATTCTAATACAAATTGTGATACATTAGGTCCATGTCTCACGGGCATACAATGGAGAATTTTGCTTCATACATTGTTTCCAAGTGTAATGTGCTTTTGGTTAGTCATGTATTTCTAACACAGCATTATTCCAGTAATTATGCAGACACATCATTTTATTTTAAAAATGATTTCTTCAATCATTCCACTTTATGCCAACGAGCTTGCAAACTCGGCTCCTGCCAAGGAAGCAGCACCTTTTGGGATGGGCTCTGATCAATTGCATGCTTCGGGGAAGGAGCTTTCCTGGCAGGAGCCGAGTTTGCAAGCCTCGTTGGCAAGCCAGGAAAACCGAAGGCCCGGAGGATTCCCTCCTGCTTTCAGGGTTTTTCTCGCCTGCCCGCCCGGGTGGAGAGGCTGCGCCTCCCCTTCTCCTGCGGCTGGGGAAAGAGGGCCGGCCCCGAGCCTGTCCTGGAGGACTTTTTAAGCCTCAGTTACCCCACCCACTCCCCCATCAGCCCAGGACCAGGCACTGCAGCTCTGCATCAGGAGGGAACCCTCCGGACCTTTGGTTTTCCCGGCTTGCCAACGAGGCTTGCAAACTCAGCTCCTGCCAGGAAAGCTCCTTCCCCGAAGCATACAATTGCTCAGAGACCATCCCAAAAGGTGCTGCTTCCCTGGCAGGAGCCGAGTTTGCAAGCCTCTGTTGAGGCATAATTCAAATCACAGGCATTGAGGAATTTTAAATATTCACACCAAGAAATCAGACTCCTGAAATCAGTGAGACTTCCCCCGCGTGGTATGCATAACGTTGCCCCTCAACCCTCACTGAAGCCACTGAGCAAATGAGGAATTCCGTCGTTGGCAACATTACAAGTCGATGCTGGAGCTTCAAGTCAGTTGCGCCCGTTTAACCCACACATAACTGCCGCCCAGGATCAGCTCCTTAAGAAGCTGAGAATTCCCCTAAAAGTCTGTTACATTTAAAATGTTTTAAACCGTTAACGAAGCCCCCTAAGCATTCTACGGGTGGGAAGATCCCTCGCACTCGGCTGTTAACAGGCTCTTTTGTGGGAGGGGTCGCACAGGGACCGTTGATTGGGTGAAGCAAGCGGGGACGATTCCAGGGGAGAGAAGAGGCAGGGCATTATCTCCATGGTTACGGAGCTTTCCTCTCGGGTTGTTGCCAAAGTGAAGCGGCGAAACCCTGTTTGGCCTCATCCTGCAGTAAGTCTTCCCTGGGCGGGCCTTTATCCGTGTTCTGTGCTGGCAATACCCGTGACAATGATTTCATCGAAATCATTTGTGCCGCCCCTCGCGTCTTAGTCAAGATTGTCAAGAGGGGATAAAGTACCACTCTGTGATTGTTCGGGAGGGAAGTGTCATTCATTTACCATATTTTTACCTCGCTTTTTGGTCAGTGCACTCAATTTTGCAGCTCCCAGGTTTTTTTTTTGTGAGGGAAACGGGTCCAAGTGGCTCTTTCACCGTTTTAGGTTGTCGACCCCTGCTCTAGCTGATCAGGCAGGAAAGTTGCTATGCAGCAGGGAGCTTGGTACAATAGCAACAATCTGTACAAATTCCTGACTTGGTGAAAATATAAAGTAGCCACTTATTTGAAAGAAAAATGCAAATTGGCTTATTTTCTGTGGCCTAAAAGATTTGAATTCCCATGTACTTTTGTCCTGAGACCTGTATTCAGATATTCCCTTAATAAATAATATTGTCAGATACATAGTGTGTCCATTAATCAGCCATTTGTGTTTAATACATTTTTTAAACAAGGTAATTTTAGTTTTTATAATTTATGGCAGCTATTTCTTAAAATAAATTGCAAACATTGCAATATTCTTCTTAGCTGTGTTGCTAAGAATAATTAGATGCAGAGAGGGAGGTTTTCAAATACTCAGATTAGAGAATTTAGTTGAGTAAAAATGAAACCAATATACAGCCTTGTTTCAATCTTTGACTTCAAGGTCTACTAATGAGGGCTCAACTTTTTCCAGAAACTGTCTTATGGAAGCTAGTCAAAGATAGATATAATTCATAAGAACAATATATAAAAATGTGGCTCTATATTTTTCTCAGAAGTTAAAGTAACAAGGAGTGGTCAATTGTGGATCTGCCAGTTCTAAAGTCAGCGTATTCATCTGTGAGGATGTATATTATCCCAACATTATAGATAAAGTTCTTTCAAATATAGTTTATTGATTATACTCAACAAGCAACAGTTTCCTGGAACCATTTTAATAAATAGAAATTGACAGTCCTAGTCACATTGAACAGAATAACATAGTTGGAGGGACCCTGCAGGTCTTCTAGTCCAATCCCCAAGTCAAGTGGGAAACTCTATACTATTTTAGACAAGTAGTTGTCCAGTCTCTTCTTAAAAACCTTCAGTAATGGAGCACCCACAACTTTTGAAGGCAACCTCTTCCATGATTAATTGTTCTTACTGATCAGGAAATTTCTCCTTATTTCTAAGTTGGTTCTCTCCTTGATTAGTTTTCATCCATTGTTTCTTGTTCTTCCTTCAGGTGCTTTGGAGAATAGGTTGACTCCTCTTCTTTGTGGTAGTCCCTCAGGTATTAGAACACTAGTATCATATTACCCCAGTCTTTCTTTTCATTAAACTAGACATACCCTATTCCTTCAACTTTCTTCATGTGTTTTAGTTTCCAGTCCTCTAATTATCATTGTTTCTTTTCTCTGCACTTTTTCTAGAATCTCAACTTTTTTTTTATTTTCTGGCGACCAAAACCGGATGCAATATTCCAAGTGTGGTCTTACCAACGCATTATAAAGCAGTACTAACGCTTTACATGATCTTCATTCTATCCCTCTGTTAATGCAGCCTAGGACTGCATTAGCCTTTTGGCAGCTGCAGCACATACTGCCTCATATTTCTGTGATCATCCACTAGGACTCCCATATGTCTCTACAGTTACAACTAGTGAGTAAGGGGACCACCTGTTCTATACCTATGCATTTAGTTTTTCTTGCCTAAATTTAGAACCTTACTTTTTTCAGAATTGAATTACATTTTGTTAGATAGGCCCAGTATTCAAGTCTGCCAAGATCTTTTTGTATCTTGAAGAAGATATGACTGACAAAATCCCAGTATTTGGGGGTTGCCAAAGAAGAATCCATGGCAATAAAAATGATTGTTAGGAAATTAAATCAATATCAGTACAGGTAGTTTCTTCCTTCCTTTCTGTCTGTTTTTCACTATGCCACTGTAATTTTTAATAAAAATTCTGGAGCTGTAACTGGTTCCCAGACTGGGAGATCCAGATGCAAAACATGGAACAACTTGTATCTGCTTAAAAATGCAATTCTCAGCTGTCGGATGTTAGTCTAGGTCCCTTTTTTTTGTTGTTTTTTCAGCTACAATCCTGGTCATTTAACTGATAGCCTGCACATGTTTCGACCATAAATGCTGTCTGGCACTAGTCTTTTTCTTTTTAAAAATGGTTTCAGTGGCTTAAATCAGCATGGAAAGGGCATTTCAGTCTTTTGTAGCATTAAATTGAACTAAGAAAGAAGCCTTGGATGCTCAGATTCTAGCTGAGCCATCATTTAGATGCATAGGGAATCAGGGAGGAATGAACAGGAGCAAGTCCTTAATTAAGTTCTGAATGTATGAAATCAGCTCTTGAAACTAATCAATTAAGAGCTCTGGGAAACATATTTGTATGTAGGCATATTTGTATGTAGGCAAGAGACTTCAAGGCAGCCAAGGAACCTGACAAATCTTTGTCAGACTATCTGATAACCAGGTGGTATTGCTCAGGCAGTCTTTCTTTTATGTATCATATATTATAGTACTGAAAGAGCTGAGAGTTCAGGCTCTTGCGTGATACCTCAGAACATCTGTCAGATGGGCTTATTTTAATTGGGAGAATTTTGAGAGACTCCAGCTCTCAGACTGACTGCTGCTGGTTTCCTTTTTGGACATACTGGTGCTTGAGCTTATCCTAGGATCCTCAAACTCTCTCCATAGCATTTTAGGGATTATCACAAAATTACTCATAGGCTTCTTTTCCCTATGTAAAAGGTACAGTTACTTTTTTTGGTCTTGTTATATCTTATGATGAATGTTGTAAGTATGATCTGTAATATATGACCTTTTATTTTGTTGTTTGTACACTGAGAGCTTATGCACCAGAAACAGATTCAATCATACTTGGCCAGTAAAGAATTCTATTCTATTCTACATCTGGTGAGTTGATGCTTTGAATGCCCCTTTCAATACTTGGAAGCTATTGAGATCTGATGGGGAGCAACAAGTTAAACTGTAACAAGTTACAAGTGAACTCTGGCAAGAAGGAGTGATTTTTGGATATGGGGTTCTTGGTTCTTGGAGAATTACTGTCTTTGGTTATAAATGAGTGTTATACTGCCCCAGACAGACCTGGTGCATAATATAGGAGTTCTGCTGGATTTATGACTCTGGCTTAAAAAGCAGGCAACAGTCATGACTAGGAGGCCCCTGGCAGAATTGCAAATTGTGTGTAAGTTATGCCCATTCTTGGACCAATATACCCTTCTCATAATCCCCCTTGCCCTAGTCACCTCTCTCTTGGACTATTGTAATGTGCTGCACATGGGGCTGCCCTTGAAGAATATCCTGAGGCTTCAGTTGGTTAAAAATGTAGTGGCCTACACAATTTTGCATAAATCTAGATTGCACATGTATCACTTTTGGAGAAACTGCATTGCCACACACAAATATATAGCTTTGAATCATTTATCTAAATAAATAAATAAACAAGTGTAGTGGTTTTTTACTCATGTTTAATTTGGTTTTCTTTATCTAATTTTAGGACGTGTAGAGAACAGTTCATGTTTTGCATCATACTTGTGCAAAAATATTGAACATTTCAAACTTTTAAGTACCTCTGTATATTTACCTTTTCCTACGCTTTCCCCTCTCTTTCAATCTGTTGTTTTGGCAGAGAATAAAACATAGAAATTCAACCAGGGAATGTGTGAAAGATGACAGTTCTCCAGCATGATGCTTGTAGAATCCACAATTCTAGGTAATTATAGCCTTCCTGCTCAGCTAGACTAAGTCAGAACTTTAGCCACGCCTCCTTCAGGGAGTGTTCCCCAGTTTTGACTTAGTCTACAGCTCAGCAGCAGCAAAATTTGGAGGCTCCTTAGCTAGTTAGGCCTAGTCAGAGTAATTTGTACTTTGTGAAATTTATTTGATTTCTTACAGCTCTAAATGTACAAAATTTATTACAATTCGGATTTAATTGGTTACAAATTGGTCAAATTCGGTCAGAACGAAATTGGCTGCCATTGGTAGAGGCCTTTGGGCCTAAGAGCCTGAGAGGCTCAGGCCGCAGGATTACTGAGGGAATCTTTCCCTCGCTCGCTATCTGCCGCCTGAGCGACGATCGGCGAACTGGCTCCCTTACAGGAGCATCCCTGGGGAAGTTCTTTTCACCTTTCATTTAGATGGACGAAGCAGGCGTTCCGGATAGCAGCGCTGCTGCTACAACGAAAGTGCAAGTGCCTTTCGGAGTGGGGGAGAAGCGGCCCTGGTTGCCCTGTAAGGGGTGGTGGGCTCCGTAGTAGTTTTCCCACTGGTTTTTTGCCTGATTGCAGGTATTGGAGGTTGCGGCCGCTGTTGGCCGCGTGTGAGAGTTGTGGCCGCCATTTGGAGCACAGGTGCGACCGCCATTTTGGGGCAGGTGCGGAGGCCACTTCACAGGCACGGCCGCCATTTTAAGAGGCACGGCCACCATTTTGTTCTTGGGTGTGGCCGGACAATTCACGGAGGCCAGGTGAAAGGCCTAGTTGAACAGTACGCGCCCGTTTTCCATCACAGTGCCTGCTGAGTCAGGCCCTACCGAGGGGAAAGAGCACAAAAATTAATCCTCTAAAACGTGAAATTCTATTACTTGTTTGAAGGGTGTCTTATTGCCAGTATCCATGGTATAGAGCTTTAGCTGGTGTACCTTTTTTTACTGGAACTTACTGTGCATAGGGGACTTTCATACCACCTGTTGTGATTATCCCATACCACATACTGAGCTGGTGTTAATAACATACGAATTGTTTTTTTCCAATCTTCTGTACCAAAACATGATTCTTCATTGTTGCTTCTAACATACCTTGCACATAAGAACTTCCTAACCCAGTGTCTCTTATACCCTTACGCAATTCTGTTAAGATTGCATAAGAAAGTGGTCGATATTCAACCACTGGGGCTCTATTTGGATCTACCTGCCCAGTCAAATGTACAGGACAAACTGAGAGCATATCTGCTATTTCCTGCATATCTCCCTCCCCTTTCGCCATTTGATTTTCTAATACAGGGCAAATGGAAACATAAGATCTAGAATTTTTTTGCTCTGAAGGTGTCACATCCATCGTAGAAGATATAGGAGCTGATGGAACTGAAACCTTTTCATGATTAAGACCTGGAGAGGGAGTAGAACTTAATTGTACTGCATCAGCCCCATATTTTTCCACTGCGTGGCGACATTGATGCTAACAATGCAAAACATCCACTGAGGCTCGGGGTTCCTGATGAAAGGTGTTACCTATTCTTTCCCAGTCCTTAAGTTGGAGCGTCCCCCTTTCAGGATACCAAGGACAATTTTTTTCTATCTCACTCACTAGCTTCCTAATCTCCCTTTCAGGCATTGTCATGCCTGACTTGTGTAAGAGAAACCTTAACTCTCTTACATGCTTTTGCTGATTGTGAGATATATCACAGCCCATACTTACAGTTTGAGAAATCTCGCAGGACGAGAAGACGAGAAGGTGCACCAAGGGGTCTGTTCCAGACGATTGTAAGTATGTTGGTTGCTGCTTTCCCTTGGGAGGGGATGTCCCTGTCCAGGAGCCAGATGTAAAGATGCTAAGAAAAAGACGCAGGCATTTCTTGAGCAGAGGTTTGAAGCTGCTGCAGAGTTGCTTGTCACACCTTGAGATAGCTTGAGAATCTCTCTGTGTTTATTGGTTTTTATATCCTTTTTACATACATAGGCTTTTACATTAAATGCTGACATAAAGTTTTCTAGTAACCCATTACCTGACCAAGTAAAGAGCAAACAGGAGAAGGAATTAATTAAAGGCAGGAAGGAACTTAAGCATATTATCTACAGGAAGAGATAGGGAGTAACGTAAGCATATTTAGGTAGGTTAGACATTAAGTCAAAAGTGTATTACCTTTTGACTGCTTCATTAGGACAAAGGGTATCAAAAGGTTATGAGGTTTGTGGGGAGGAAAGCATGGCAGTTTGCTGCACGTGCATTTTTCCCCACACATGTGGGGGTTGTTGAGAATCTTAAGGCATGTGAAGCCTTTGCCTAAGCTGCACAACCCAATGGTCAGCCACCTCCACCCATAGTGACAAATGGAGCGACCATATCTGCTGCCTCTGGCAGCACTGGAGCTGGTTCTGCAGTGATAATCCCTGTAGCTGCAACACCTTGGGTTGCAACCCAAGTCACCCCCATAGGGTGGGCACCAGTGAGAAGGAGAAGCTCTAAGACCTTGCCGTTGGGCATAAAATTTAACAGACACCCCCAGCAGCTATCCCAGGTTTGGACCTACATGTAGGAGTATGGTCTGGAGATAAGTATGGAAGGCTGGAAAGTGAGATGTGATCATGGCTCTGGGAGGAGCTGCCATGCAATGGATGGTCACCTTCCACAACAATAATGCCCCAGAACTAAGAAAGTTCACCTGATTTATGGCAGCAGTCTGCAAATGATTTGAGGACCCCCTGACCAACCGCAAAGCCAGAGACTGCATCAAGATCATCAGCCAGGGATGGAGGGGGGTGACTGAGTAACAACAAAGAGTTTTGTGACCTCGCTCACAGGCTCATTCACCCTAATTGATTACTTCAAAGATGGGCTGAGTGATAAAGTCTAACCTGCATCTCCAGGGGTGCCCCTCCCCATCCTTCATGGCTTTTATGTTTTGGCAGAGGATGTGGAAATTAACCTGAAACAACCACTGCCCAGGGTACAGATGGCAAAAATCCTTCCTGGAGAAGAAGGAGGCATTGAAAGCACAGCCAAGCATCACGAGCCCTCAGCAACTCTCCATCTTCTGCTTCAAGTGTGGGAAAGAGGGCTATTGAGCCACCAAATGCAAATCCAACCATGCTGACCAAAAAGTGTCCCTGAACCCCACAAAGAAGCCTGCCAAGCTCTCACTGTGAACCCACGAGATGACACTGGAAGGACTGGAGGTTGTAGCGCTAACCCCATTCTCCCAGGATGACGAGAGAAATTGTGATGACCCAGGGCATAGCACAGAGGCAAAACAGTCAACTGGCAGGTCAAACCGCCTTTTATTCGCTCCAATTTTCCCCAAGTGCTACCATTTTTCTGGCAAGCCCCAGAACAAAGTAAGACACACCTCTGGCTGCAAGTAGTTTCATGTACAGTTAGATTAGAAGAGTAATTTACTCAAGGCCATGTAGATAACAAGGAATAAAACATACATCCAAAATCTAACAAGTCTGTGGAAATACAACCTTGCCTGAGCAGTTTCAGAAGAGAAGCCAAAATACAATCTGAGGTCTTTGGACACAAATCAAGTTTGTCAGCCAGTCCAATGGTCAGAGTTTTAAGGTTTCCAAGCAGAAATCACAACACCGAACAAGAGATCAGAGAGTTGTTTCCAAGATCAGCATCAGCACACAAAACTCCAAGAAACCAACATTTGTTCCCGACAAATGCCCCTTCCCACAGCGTCTCCTTAAGTCTCAGTCTCCAGGTGTGCCTAGTTGAGCCTGCCTGTGTTGTTCCCTCCTTCTCTCCACTCTCCATGCTCTAGGATCAGGAGGAGGTGGCCCTTACTCATTGCCTGAGCTCTGTCTCTCATGTTCATCCTGGCCCAATCCTCAAAGGCCTTGGCCTACCTCGGTCTGCTCTTTCCCACATTCCTCTGAAGACACAGACACCTCTCCCTCAATCTCCATAGGGTCCCATTCCAGCTAATTTTCCTCAGCAGATTCAGGCTCCGATGGAGGCATGACAGAAATCTTGAGGGCCCTGTGGAGAGTGATACTGATTCTGATGATGATCCCCTGGTAAATGATCCATTCAGACTGGTGACAATCCCCAATGAACTAGTAGTCCAATCCACAGGATGAAAAGCCAACCTAGCAGCCCTTTTAGAGTACACCAGGGGTTCTTGTTGAAAGGCTAGGAGTGGCTTCCAGTTTTGATGTCACAGCAAGACGGGCTCTATCTTTCGCATTCGATTTTGCCCCACTGGAGGACTCTGGAAAGGATCAAAAGTTGGCCCATAGAGGTGACAAGCAAGGAGGGGACCCTCGTTCATCGGGGGGCAGTAACCCTCCCGTTTGATCTGAGGAAGCCCTCCAAACTGGCAGGGAAAAGACTGGCTACATTTGCGTAGCCAGTCCTAAGCTGCTGACAACGGAAGACAATAAGCACCAACAAAAATATTACAGGAATGTGGATGAAACTAGGTGAGACCTGATTCTCTCTTTATGATTTTAAGACCTCTTCCAGAAAAACTGCCCAAAGCATTCCCCCCCCCAATGAGAGAGGGAAGGGGGATTTCTGCCCCATTCCCTCAGGAAAAGAAAAGTGGTGATTTAATTACTTGGGGAAAATGGAGAAAATGACAATTTGGGGACTAAAAGTGCTTTTTAAGAAAAAAGAGAGAAACTTGAAAAGTCTGCAATATAAATTTTGGATTTTAAAAAAACTTTGTCAATGACATCTAGTGAATTTACAACACTACAACTTATGCCTAAGCCCAGATTTAGATAAGACTCTGGCCTTGGAAGTTTTTACTTTTGAAGATTGCAGCTGAGAAAGAAAAGGCTTGGGGGCTGCTTATCTGTGTGGCAGAGACAATAAACTATTCTAAAATTGGCCTGTCTGAACTACAAATGCAAATACTGACTTTCAGAACTGTATTGTGGAACTATTTTCCTGTAGAAGAAATATACACTATTGCCTAATATGATGGAACATTTTGGATTATAAATCTTGACTGATAGACAATTTTTAATGGTTCTTTCTACTCCCTGGACAGAAAGGATATATTTCTCATTGGACAGAAAAAATTGAATTTCACTTATATTTGCTGAAGGGAGGTTTAAGAAAGGATTGATAAGTTGGTTGGATAATTTGGAGTTCCAATAATAATTAACTGAAACTTCCTAAGTTTTCAAAAAGATTTCTATAAAGGCTATTTACAAAAAATAAAATGGATGTTCCATATTTAGCTCTAAATGGTAAAAAACCATCCTTAATGTCTGTTTCCAGAAGCCTCAGTTTGACATACCACCAAGAAAATACTTATGAATCACAGAAAGAAATTCTCTCCATGTTGAAATTAATACAAAAAACAATTCCCTTAGCTCATGATGAGATTAAAAATAACACAAAGAAGATAAAAGAACAATTTTATAATTTAAATCTATAAACCCAGAAAATAACCACAGAGAAGGAACTAGCAGCCCAGAAAATAAAAGGACTAGAGAAAGCTGACTCAAAGATGGAGGACTCAAAGGCAAAAATTAACGGCCAGACTCAGACAAATGAAGAATTAGAAGACATAACGATAATATTGGAAATGGAAAAGATATTTTATCAACCAAGATTTCAGAGCATACTGGATGATGGTACGGTACGCTCCCACAGAGTGGGTCTCCTCAGGGTGCCGTCGGCCAGACAATGTCGGCTGGCAACCCCCAGGGGGAGGGCCTTCTCTGTGGGAGCTCCAACGCTTTGGAATGAGCTTCCCCCGAACTCCGTACGATGACGGAATTGCGTTCTTTCCGTCGAGAATTAAAAACATATTTATTCCGACAAGCCGGCCTGGGATAGTAGCTCCAGTTCCAACAAGGCCATAATTGTTTTTAGGGGATTGAGTTTTTAGATTATGTATTGGGTTTTTAAATGATTGGGCCAAATTATTTAATTTATTTTTAATAATTTTACTTTTTGTATGTTGACGTTTTTAATTGGGCTGTACACCGCCCCGAGTCCTTTGGGAGGGGGGCGGTATAAAAATCGTAAAATAAATAAATAAATAAATAAATAAATGATAAGGAAGGAAAGCCAATGGAATAGAAGATAGAGCAGTTATCAGAACTGTGGGGAATTGGAGAAGGAGGGAGGATATTTAATAAGTATCAATGGGCTAGCTCTTCCAAAAATACTTTAACTAAATTGTTTCTTTTGCTCCAAATAATATGCACAAAAATAGAGGAAGAATTATTTGATGATCCAAATGCACTGACTTGGAACGTTAGTTGGCAAAGGAAGAAAGCTAGAGTAAGACTGAAGAAAACAAGCTTTGACCGATTAGAGGGAATATTATATTATCAATTAGATGTTTGAATATGGTTAAAAATAGATTGCTAGAAATAGAAATATTATTATAACTAGATAGATAAGATTGGTAATCAGAATATCATATTTTGGCATGAAAAGGGAAATAAGAAAATGCTAAGAAGTTTTAATAAGAGAAGCTTTTGGTTACCCAAAAATAACTTGTTTTGAAACTATAAATGATTGGAATATTTTGAATATAGATGGGAAATTAAAACTGAAAAAAAGTGAAAATAGGATACTGACTGAATAAATGGATATTGAATGCAAATGCAATTAAGATATGTTTTGGTTAGAAAAGATATTTTAAACTGATATCATTGATATTATTAGAAAACTGTAATAAATGCTGATACCCAACTGTATATCTATTAATAACAATAAGAATTGTATTTGCTTAATGTGGAAAAATGTTCATTACTGGAAGAAGACAGGAGGTATTGGATAACGTAATATTGGATTTAGTTTGAAGAAGCTTATATGTACCACAGAATTATTAATGGACCTAGTCATCACATTGACTATTAAGCACTTGTTTGTAAAAATATTTATAAACAAAAAGAAAAGAAAAGCTAGAAGTAAGACTTAGCCCACTCAAGGTACTAGTGACATTTTGCAAGATGGACGACTCTGTAGTGGGGGGGATCCCAGCCACATTCGTCATCGAACTGGTAGAGATGCAGATGAGGGTGCACAAAGAGACTCTGAATTTTATCATAGCACCAGGCATGGGTGCCAGGATTAGCTATGAAAGTAGAACCCCTATATGAACTGGAGGAGGAGGCTGTTAAGATCCGGCAAGCTGAGGCAAAAGGAAAGTCAAAAAGGGATTTAGAGTTCTCAGAGCCAAGGCAGGAGGTGGGGGCTACAGTGCAGGAGCGGAAGAAGGTTGACTCCCAAGTTCCACTGGAGTACTGGAATCCGCAAGATGTGTTTAGTGAGAAGGGCTCACACAAGCTCTCACCCCATAGGCCAACTGACTACTCCATAGAAATCCTGCCAGGTGCTAAACTAAAACCATAAGATTATATTCAAAGACTCCTCGGGAACTGAAGGAATTATGGGCTTTCATATACAGTAATCTAAAGCAAAGATTCATCTAACTGGCCCAATCCAGGGTGGCTGCCCCGGTCCTGTTCTGGGGGGAAAAGGATGGATCCCTTTGTCTATGTGTAGACAAAACAGTCTAAACAGAGTGTGTGTCGAAAATGTTCACTCATTACTCCTAATGAAAGACAGGCTAGCTAGTCTATCTGGGGAAAGGAATTTTTTTTTTTATCAAACTGGACTTACAGGAAGCATAGTACTCAAAGGGGGTGATGAGTGAAAAACAGCCTAATCAAAGGGGGTGATGAGTGAAAAACAGCCTTTAACTGCCCTTTGGGATGTTTTCAATTTAGAGTTCTCCCTTTTGGCCTGCAAGGGCCCCCCTCTGTCTTCATGCAGCTGATAAATGAAGTGCTGCATAAGTACTTGTACAAGGGAGTGTTGGTTTACCTGGCTGACATACTAATCTATACTGAAACCAAGGTGGAACATATGAAATTAGTTAGAGCAGTACTCAAAAAACTTTACTCTACTGTGTGCTAAGCTCTCCAAATGCAAGTTCCACTAAAGTAAGATCAACTATCTGGGCTACCGCATCTCCCATGAGGGAATATATATGGACCTGAAAAGATCCTGGCTGTACTAGACTGGGCTCCATCTCACATCAGGAAGCAACTGCAAAGCTTTTGGGGTTTGCAAATTTTTAGTGCCAATTTATCCCATCATTTGCCTAGATCGCCCTCCCCATCACCAATCTTTTAAAAACAAAAGGGGAGGGGAAACCCAAACCCATCAGTCACTGAAATAGATAATAGAATGTCAACCAATGTTTGAGAAACTTAAATGCCTCTTTGTGGCTGAGCCTGTGTTGAAATACCCAGACCCAAACATCCCTTTCATCAATCAGGTGGATGCTAGTGATGTGGCTGTGGGGGCACTGTTCTTGCAAAGAAATGAACAGGGTGTCTTACAATCTTGTGCATACACCTTCAAAAAACTCAGAGAAACTAAGTGGTTGAGAAAAGGAGGCTTATGCAGTGTGCTGGGCACTCCTAATTTGGAGACCTTTTTTAGAAGTGGGCAAAACACCATTCAAGGTGTGGACTGACCATAAGACCTTAGAGCGGTCACCGGTGACGAGCTGACTATAGACCCTGGAGAGGTTTCTCCGTCCCCAGGGTCCGGAATTCTTTTGCTGGCGGGCCCATATGGGCTGAATGCCACTCTGGAGGGGTGGCCACCAAGGAGTGAACCTTTGAGGAAGGAGAGCCGGTGGTAGCTGGCTCTCTGAACTCAAAACAGCCCCTGGAACCGGCAAAAGAAGGGCGGAGTGCTTCTGCGATTGCCGCCATCACCAGCTGATTGTCGGAGACAGAAGACAGTTGATTGAGAACAAGCAACTGCTCCGGGTGAGATAACTCAATATTTATGGCAAATTGGACCTTTTGAAATAAATTGCCTGCCTTTGAGCTGAAGCTGGAAGCTTAAGGGAGGGAGAAGGGGTTTTTAATTCCCCCCTCCCCTAAAGCGGCTGTTTAAGCTTCACTATAAAACTTTTGAACTCTTTTCCAATGGAATTAAAGTAGAAGATCTTACTATATTTTATTATGGACGGAAAAGCAAGATTGCTATGATATATATTCTTTTTTTTTGGAAGAAGCCTGCTTAATTGCCTTGCTACAGAACATTAGGTTGCTGTTTCACTTTTAAAACTTTTTCTCCTCTCGCTATTCAAACAACGGGGAAAGAAACAGCGTCCCCTGGTGGTTATTTTTTTCTCTGACCTTGGATACAGAGCTGCAAAGTTTGGCTCAATGCCCAGACACTTGGCTGTGTGCCCAGACATTCTTATCTTTTAGAGACCTTCAAGAGAGAGCTTTGGGTTTTTGCTTTTGTTTTTGCCTAATGTTTGGCTTTTTGCTATCCGTGACTGGTTGTAATTTCTGTAGTAAGGAAACTACATAAGAAGTGGTGAAGCAGAGAGGCAGCTGCTTTTACTTAAGCAGAGCTTTTTCAAATAAGGAATTAAAACAGGAAATAAAATAGGAGAAGGGAACTTGGCAGGAACCTTGGGAAGAATACCTGCTGAGCCCTGGTAAGTTTGTGGGGTTTAATTACAAATTCACCTTTTTTAAGCAGCCATCGCGCCCCTGACGGCGCGCGATAAAATCCTAAAACAAGTAAGAAAAAATCCAAAAGTAAATTGAGACCAAAACAAAAATTTGAACAACCCAAAAAAGCTGTGTGTTTTTTTTATAATAATTAGTATAATAATAACAGCAAAAATATAATAACAAGAAATGGAGATAGATAGCCAGCAGACAGAGGGGAGCTTCCCAGTGTTTTGCATTGAGTGTCACATGTATGACTATCTGTCTGCTGGACAGAAGTCTTGGGTGTGTGATCGGTGCAATGAGCTCCTGGCTCTCAGGGAACAGGTTCTCTCCCTTGAAGCCAAGGTAGCAGACCTGGAGAAGCAGAGAGAGATAGCGAGGCAGGAGAAGATCTTCAGGGATGCAGCCGGAGCGTCCCACTCCATGCTGAGCAACTCTCCAGCTGCTTTGGAGAATGGAGATCTTGGGCAGGGAGGACATCAATCTGTGGAAGAGGGACAGGCTCCCTTAGTTGAGACCCCTTCCCTGGAGGATGTGCCCATATCCTCTTGCACCGAGGATACTTCTCCGCGGGTGGTGGGAGGGGGGCTTCTTGTAGTGGGTGATTCGATTGTTAGAAATATAGAGACGGGTGTGTGATGGAAGCGTTGACCGCATGGTAAACTGCCTGCCGGGTGCAAAGGTTGCGGACATCACAAGGCATCTAGACAGGCTGATAGACAGTGCTGGGGTGGAGCCAACTGTTGTGGTACATGTCGGTACCAATGACATTGGGAAAGCTAAGCGGAAGGTCCTGGAAGCCAAATTTAGGTTGCTAGGTAGAAGATTAAAGTCCAGGACCCCCAAGGTTGCATTCTCAGAAATGCTACCTGTTCCACGCGCAGGGCCAGCTAGACAGGCAGAGCTCAGGAGCTTCAATGCGTGGATGAGGCAGTGGTGCCGGGAGGAAGGGTTTAGATTCATTAGGAACTGGGAAACATTTTGGGACAAGCCACACCTGTACAGAAGGGACGGGTTAGATTTGAACCATAATGGAACCAGACTGTTGGCAATTAATATTAAAAAGGTTTCAGAGCACCTTTTTTTTTTGCATGAGCTCTCAGTGTACATTCGAGCAACAAGGGATAATCATAACCATAATCATACAATGCAATCCTCATAAATCATAGATACAACATCAGGGTTAGTCATGGGATATTAAAGCAATCAACATAAATCATACTAGCATACTAATAATCAATCAACTTAACTCATGAACTACCACAGTAAGTTGTAGTCTTTGTATATGTAAACCAGGGGAAAGTTCAAGCTAACTGCTTTCCAGCTTAATACAATCAATTTAATTTTGTAAACAGTCCTCACTCATTATGTCAAGATTTAACTATAAGCCAGATACATTTTCTTTGATTGGTGTTTCTCTTGTATGTAGTCTATCCACTGTTTCCAGTCTATCATATATTGTTCATTTGAACGATCCTTCAGATATGCCGATATTTTAGCCATTTCTGCCAAATTTATTACTTTCAAAGTCCATTCTTCAATAGGTGGTATTTCTGGCTTCTTCCAGTATTGTCCCACCAGCAGTCTCGCTGCCGTGATCAAGTTCAGAATTAAGTTCGTCTCTGTGGTAGTGCAATCTTTCATGATCCCTAACAAAAACACCTGAGGTAGAAATTCAATACGCTTTTTCAAAATGGTTTGGAGTGCCCACCATATTTTTCTCCAGAAGGCTTTAATTTTTCTACATGTCCACCATACATGAAAATATGTGGCCTCCATACTACCACACTTCCAACATTTAGGTTGGGTGTCTGGGTAGATATATGATAATTTTTTCGGATCTAGATGCCACCTATAGAACATCTTGTAGAAGTTTTCCCTTAAATGTTGCGCTTTCGTAAATTCTACATTTCTCACCCAAATTCCCTCCCACGTTTCCATCGTAATAGGTTGCCCAAAATCTTGTTCCCACTTTACCATACAGTCCTTGACTAGTACAGATTCAGAGTCCATTTCTATCAATACGCTGTACACTCGTTTGATATGCATGAGCCCCTGCTCTCTAACCTGTTCAATTAAATTCTCATCTGTAAGGGATAAGCCCTTCTTCAGGTCTTTTTGCCATCTAGACTGCAGTTGCAATATGAAAGCCAGGTACCCCCTATTCCTTCATCTGCTAGCGTATTTGGTGGCTTTAACGAAAACACATTTTCTTCCTCCACTATAAGTTTACTATAGGGCACCACTTCCTGTCCTTGTGATATATTTATGTCCCCTATTGCGTGTCCGGGGATCGTCCAGATGGGAATCTTTTCATGTAGTAGGTACTTATATTTCTTCCAGACCCACAACAACGGGGTTCGTAGTGGGTTCTCCCTGAAATTCTTGTCAACCTTTTTGTCATACACAAGGTATGCGTGCCAGCCATATAGCAAACCATGCCCTTCAACATTCAATATTCTGTCGTTCGTCATGTTAATCCAGTCGCTCAGCGCCACCAGCGCCGCGGCATAGTAATATAACTTCAGATTGGGCATTTTTAAACCACCTCTCTTCCTTGCATCCTGGATGATTTTTAATTTAATTCTTGGTTTCTTGCCATCCCAAATAAATCTGTTGATGCCCTTCTGCCAGTCGTCCAGTTCCACGTCCTTTTTGAGTATGGGTAGCATTTGAAAGAGGAATAGAAATCTTGGCAATACGTTCATTTTTACAGCCGCTATCCTGCCCAGCAGGGACAATTGTAGTGTTTTCCACCTGTCCAGGTCTGTTTGTATCTTGTTCCACAGCACCTCGTAGTTATTTCTGTATAATTTCGCGTTTGTTGCTTCTATCTCCACTCCTAAGTATTTAACTTTTTTAACTATTTCACAACCCGTTATTCTTTCCAAGTCTTGTTTTGCTTTGTTGTCTAGATTTTTAACTAGCATCTTCGTCTTAGATATGTTTACTTTGAAGCCTGATACCCTACCATAGTCTTTCAGTATCTCCATCAGTCTCTTTGCTGATTGTACTGGCTGTGACACTGTCACCAGCAGGTCATCTGCGAAGGCACATAATCTGTAGTCTTGTTGTCTAATCCATATGCCTTTTATGTCTTCTGCTGTTCTTATCTTGTTCAGTAGAATCTCCAGCGTTAAAACAAATAGCAAGGGGGATAGCGGGCATCCCTGTCTCGTACCTTTTTCTGTATTAAATGAGCCTGTTAAGTCCCCATTCACAATGATTTGGCCTGTTTGTTTCTGGTAAATTGCCAGTATGGAGTTAAGAAACTGTTTTCCCATTTTCATCCCCCCAACCAGTTTTGTCAGAAACTGCCAATTCAGTCTATCAAAGGCTTTTTCTGCATCCACAAACATGAGAGTAGCGGGCACCTGGTTGTGCCTTTCCAAATACTCTATTATGTTCAGCAGTTGTCTTACATTAGTTTTCATCTGACGTCCTTGTATAAATCCAGTTTGATCCGGATGAACTATTTTTTTTAACAGTCATTAATCTGTTGGCCAAGATTTTTGCGAAGATTTTGTAATCCGTGTTCAGTAGTGAGATGGGTCTGTAATTTTCAGGTTGTGCGTTATCTTTTCCCTCTTTAGGGATTAGAGAGTTATAGGCTGTTTTCCATGACGGTGGAACTTGACCACCTTCTTGAATGTTGACAAATAACTTTCTAAGGGGTTCTATCATTTCCTCTAGGAGATGCTTGTAGTAGGTCGATGTTATCCCATCGGTCCCGGGTGATTTTCCCTTTTTCAATTGTTTGATCACTTAGTGTATTTCCTCTTTTGTGATCAATGCATTCAGGGCATCTCTTTGTTCATCAGTGATTATCAATAACTTTTCATTTTGTAGAAACTTATCTATCTCCTTGTCTTGTGTCTTCTCTTCGGCGTATAACTTTGAGTAGAACTCTGTAAAAGCTTTCTTGATTACTTCCTGTTGAAACTCTTCCTTGCCTTTGTACTCTATCTTTTCAATTATGCGGGATTTCTGCTTCTTCCTTTAGATATAAGCCAGCCACCGACCAGGTTTGTTGGAGTTACAGAATGTCCTATGTTTTTCGTATTGTATATTCCTTGCCACTTGGTCTGCCAACAACAAGTCAAATTGTTTCCTTAAAATCTTGATTCCTTCTTTGGTGACTTTGTCCTCCGGTCTTTTTATTAATAGTTGCTCTTTCTTTCGTATCTCATCTTCTAGCTCCTTTCTTTTTTGTTCTTGTTTACAACGGTTCCTTTTGTTCATGTCCATGAGAATCCCACACATGTATGCCTTGTTGGCGTCCCATATCATTTCTATAGGTGTCTCGTTTTTCATATTTATGCTAAAGAATTCCTTCATAGCATTTTTGCATTCAGCCACCTTTTCTTCATATTTAAACAGGTTTTCATTAATTCTCCAGGATCTCCTAGGTTTCTGTCCATTTCTTAATTCCATCCATACCGGGTTATGGTCGGATAGTACTTTGGGTAGGATTTTCACCGTTTTTAGGCTAACCAGCAAGTCGCTGGTTGTTAATATAAAGTCAATTCTGGAGAATGATTGGTGTCTGTCTGAGAAAAATGTGAAATCTTGCTCCTTGCCGTGTCTTTCTCTCCAAATGTCTGTCAGCTCTAAGTCATCCTTTATGTCAAAGAAGGATTTAGGCAGCTTGGAGTGTTTTTCCGGGTTAGGTGCTGTCTTCTTTTTATTCAGGTCGACCTCTATGACACCGTTCCAGTCTCCCATTATAATACATGATCTGTAGTTGAGTTGAGTTAACTTTTTATGTACCATTTTGTAGAATTTTCCTTGTTGTTGATTTGGTGCATATATGCCCATCACAAGAATTTTCTTATCTTCCTGTACTATTTTGATTGCTAGGTATCTACCTTGGGAGTCTGACTCTATTAGCTTAGCTCTTATATGTTTCTTCACATAGAGGACAATTCCGTTCTTCTTTCCTGCTGCCGCTGCAACAAATTGTGTGCCTACCGGTAGTTTGTTGTTGGTTAAATATTTCTGGTCCGCCGCTCTGATGTGTGTTTCTTGTAGGCAAATTATATTATTTTTTCCTTGATTCAGGTAATAAAATATTTTTTTTCCTTTTCTGTGGGGAGTTTAACCCATTAACGTTCCAAGTCAAATATTTACTTGCCATGATCGGCTTCAGGATACTCCTGCCAGACCGTTTCTGCTTTTTCCCCTGCTTTTTTCTTTGGTCTCGTTCCCATGGTATCCAGGTTGGTGCTCATATTGTTTTGTGGGATCTTTTCTTGCTGATCTGTGCATTTGGTAGTAGACCTTAATTGCCTTAACTCAGTAATCTGTCCTGCTTCCATGTTCTTATTGCCATCTATTCTCTGTGCAGTCACATCCCGAGGAGGTCCTTTCACTTCTCCTGCTGCTGCGGCGGTCTGTGCTTCTGAGGAGTTTGATCGTTGTTCTAAGTCCCTTCTTCTTTCCTGTGGCCAGTCTACATTTTCCCGTTGGGTTGGGGTCCCTCCGCCTTCAGTTCCTTTTCAAGAAATTCTTTGGCTTCCTGGATTGAGTTCAGATGGTGTCTTGTGCTTTTATAGAGTAGTGATAGTCCAGTTGGGGCTTCCCATCGATATTGTAGAGCGCGTGCTCTCAGTTCATTGACCAAGAACTTGTAATCTTTTCTGTCTCTTAACATCTTCGGGGGGATCTCTTTCAGTATCGCCACCTCTTGCTCCTCTACATATAATTTCTTGTTATAGGATGTTGTAGAGATAAGATCACGGAACCCCTTTGTTGCAAAATGGATAACCACGTCCCTTGGTAGTTTTCTGTTTGATGCAATCCATGAATTAACTCTGTGGATTCTATCAACTTGCCACGAAATATTTTCGGCTTTCTCTCCCAGAAATTTTGCCAGGGCTTTTACAAAGATTCTTTTCAGATCCTTTTGGTTTTCGTTTGTTGTCTCTCCCAGTCCCCTAAACCTGATTGCTGTCATCATCTGTGAATATTGCATCATAGTGGATTGGTCCTGAGCCACACTTTTCATCTCAGCCATTTGACCCTCCATGTGACTCTCCACCTCTTCCATCCTTTTTTCAACCCTCTCCCAGATCTCCTTAAAATTTTTTCCAATTTCTTCTCTCATATTCTTGTTGTGTGTTTGCATTGTTTCCTTGATTTGATCCAGGTCCACTGTCACCGCTCTGCTTTGTTCTTCCCACTTTCTCTCTAAATCTCTGCCTTGTTTCTCCAGCTTCTGTTCTAGCTCTTTGCACCATCTCTCCATCCTCGTGCCCACTTCCTCCAACTTTTTATCCATTTCCTCCACCCTTTTTCCCAATGCCTCTATCATCTCTTTTAGTTCTTTCATCATGTGCATTCCTGGAGAGGCCTGGGTTGATGGGGGGGTCTGGGGGCCTGTAGGTATGTAGGAAGATGGGAGGGCAGATAGATTATTCCCTGGTATTTTAGGAAGCTGAGCTGGGGAGGGTGCAGCTACCTTTGGGGGTATTGGTTTGGTCTGTTTGGTGGCCATCCTGAGTTCAGCCTACTGTTGGCATGGCTTTTCTTTTAATTTTTTTTTTAAAAAATAAAACAAGTTAATCTCAGGACAGTGTTCTGATGATGATCCAGTATTTTGACCTTTCAAGGATAAGGCTCAGGATTCAAACAGATCAGGGATAAGAATCAATATTCAGGCTGTCCCAAGATAGGAGCCTTCTATGCTCAGAGAGCCAGTTCAAATTGATTCTCCCCAATGTAGGGAGCCTCTTTCAGATTGTGTTGCCCCTACCTTCCTTCTGTGACTCAGTTCCACACATTCTTCTTCCTGGTAGCTTCGCCTTGGCTCCCTCCAAGCTATAGTCTGCCAGCCTTTCCCCTCCCTTCGCACTTTTCAGGCTCCTTCTTGCCCTTCTCAGTTTTCTTTCCCAGACCAAGTTCTACTGTGTTGTGTTAGCTTTTGGTTCCGATTCTATTGAGCCTTCCCTTTACAGCGTCCCAGGTCGATCTCCAGTCTTCTGTCTCCCCTCCGATGCTCTCCTTTCTCTCCTTCACCATCTTTCCTCCCAAGTAAATTCTGGCCGCTGTGCTACCCCTGGGGCTCCAATTCCGTTGAATCTGGGGCGCAACGCAGGGGGCTTCACTCACCACGTCCCTCTGCCATCCAGAGTATTTCTCTCTTGGGTCTTCCACCGCCTTCTCCTTCCTTACTGCTGCCGTGTATCTTCTCCCCTCGCCTCTATTACTTGCGCCTGCCTCTTGTGTTTTCAGGCCGGCCGCAGCCAGCCTCTCCGTCTCCGGCTTGCATCCCCTCTGGCGTTCCAGCGGCGTTCTTTGCCTCCTCCGGTACGCCAACGATTCCGCCACAAACTGTGAGTCCTTCCCGGCCTCTGATGCTCCTGGCGGCTGAGAAACAGCCGTAAAACCAGTCCCTGTCTCGGAGCTCCCTAAAAACGGCTCCGCACGACGCCCAGAGCAGCTTTTAAACTGATTCGTAGGGGCAAGTCGACAGGAGCTGGGCAGCTTCCGGTTCGAGAAGGCACACTGCCTAATATGGAGGGTGGAAGTTATGCACACATTGGTGAGTCAACAAAAAAACTAAATAGGGGAATTGGAATGCTTGGTGAAGGAAAATAATATTGATATTATTGGCATAACAGAAACCTGGTGGACAGATGATAACCAATGGGACACAAGGATTCCAGGTTACAAATTGTATAGGATGGACAGGAGAGGGAGAAATGGTGGTGGCGTGGCCTTGTACATAAATGAGGAGTTAGAATCTCATGAAGTTGAAATTCAAGAAAATTCAAACTCACCCACAGAAACATTGTGGATAAAAATCCCAGGACAGGAAACTAATCTGACGTTAGGGATCTGCTATCGCCCCCCCAACCAAACTCCAGAGGCAGATTGCTATATGGAAAATGAATTTAAGGAGGCCTCAAAAAGAAATAGGGTAGTCATAATGGGGGACTTCAACTATCCCCAAATAGATTGGGTAAATTCTTGTTCTACACATGAAAGAGAGACAAGGTTCCTCGACATGTTAGCCGATTATTCCCTTGAGCAGATGGTCATGGAACCAACCAGGGGAAAGGGGATCCTAGACTTGGTTCTAACTAACGCACAGGATTTGGTTCATGATGTCCTTATAACCGAGCCCATAGGAACCAGCGATCACAACACAATAACCTTCAACTTAACCATGGATAGCAAATTGTCAGTGAAAACTAACACAGAGGCCTTAAACTTTCACAGAGGGAATTTTGACAAAATGAGGAAAATAGTAAAGAAGAAACTAAAAAGAACAGTAAAAAAAAGTCAAATCCCTCCAAAATGCTTGGAAACTGTTTAAAAATACGTTACAGCAGGCTCAAATAAAATGCATTCCTAAAAGAAGAAAGAGGACTGGAAAGTCCAAGAGGATACCAGTATGGCTTACGAATGAGGTAAAGGAGGTTATTGGAAAGAAGAAAAATTCATTTAAGAAATGGAAGGCTCTTCCTACTGAGGAGAACAGGAGGGATCACAAACTCTGGCAGACCAAATGCAAGGCGATAGTCATAAAAGCCAAGAGAGACTTTGAGGAGCATATAGCCAAGAATATTAAAAATAATAACAAAACCTTTTTTAAGTATATCAGAAGCAGGAACCCAACCAGAAAATCAGTTGGGCCACTTGATGACAATGGTCAGAAGGGGATAATCAGAGAAGACAAGGAGATTGCTGAGGCTAAATGACTTCTTTGCCTCCGTTTTCACCGAGGAGGATAGAGAACATTTGCCTGCCACTGAATTAGTTTTCCCAGGGAGGGAAATAGAAGAATTAAACCTGATAGAGATAAACAAGGAAGATGTTCTTGCATGCCTTTCTAAACTAAATGTCAACAAATTGCCGGGTCCAGATGGCATACATCCTAGAATTCTCAAGGAACTCAAGTGTGAAATTGCTGAACTTCTAGCTAAAATATATAATCTTTCTCTAAGATCAGGCACTGTACCAGAGGATTGGAGGGAAGCAAGTATAACCCCGATCTTCAAGAAAGGATCCAGAGGTGATCCAGGAAACTATAGACCAGTCAGTCTAACCTCAGTTCCAGGCAAACTGATGGAAACCATTATTAAAGATAAAATTACAGGGCACATAGAAAAACAGGCATTGCTGAAAGAAAATCAACATGGTTTCTGCAAAGGCAAATCATGTCTTACTAACTTGTTAGAATTCTTTGAGGGTGTAAATAAATACATAGATAAATGGGCCCCAGTTGATATTGTATATCTTGACTTTCAAAAGGCTTTTGACAAAGTCCCTCACCAAAGGCTTCTAAAAAAGCTCTCCAGCCACGGAATTAGAGGACAGGTCTTGTCCTGGATTGGTAACTGGCTAAATTGTAGGAAGCAAAGGGTGGCAATAAATGGACAATTCTCTGGATGGAAAGAAGTGAGAAGTGGTGTACCCCAAGGTTCAGTTTTGGGACCTTTACTTTTTAATTTATTCATCAATGATCTGGATGTAGAAGTTAATAGTGAGGTAGCCAAGTTTGCTGATGACACTAAATTGTTCCGGGTTGTGAAAAGTGAAACTGATTGTCGAGAGCTCCAGAAGGATCTCTCGAAATTGTGTGAGTGGGCAACAAAGTGGCAAATGCATTTTAACCTAAACAAGTGCAAAGTTATGCACATCGGGGCAAAGAACCCCAATTATACTTACCAACTGATGGGGACCAAACTTTTTGAGACAACCCAAGAAAGGGATCTTGGGGTTTTGGTGGACAGCTCGATGAAGATGTCAACCCAATGCGCAGCAGCAGTAAAAAAAGCAAATTCCATGCTTGGCATGATTAGGAAGGGAATCGAAAATAAGTCAGCAAGTGTTGTATTGCCTCTGTACAAATCGATGGTGAGACCACACTTGGAGTACTGTGTACAGTTCTGGTCACCGCACCTCAAGAAGGATATCATGGAACTGGAAAAGGTGCAAAAAAGGGCAACAAGAATGATAAAGGAAATGGAGCACCTCCCTTATGAAACCAGATTGCAACGCCTTGGTCTCTTCAGCCTTGAAAGATGGCATTTAAGGGGTGACTTGATCGAAGTGTATAAAATCATGCATGGGATAGAAAAGGTGGATAGAGAAAAATTCTTTTCTCTATCACACAATACCAGGACAAGGGGGCACTCCCTAAAGCTCATAGCGAAGAAAGTGAGGACAAATAAAGGGAAATATTTCTTCACCCAGAGGATCGTTGATTTATGGAATTCACTTCCAGAAGGGGTCATGACAGCTGTCAGCCTTGACAGCTTCAAGGCAGGGTTAGATAGATTCATGGATGCCAAGTGTATCGGTGGTTATTAAAACGGATGTCCATGTGCTGCCTCTATGTTGGTTGAGGCAGGCAGGATTCCCTTGAGTACCATTTGTTGGGGGTCAAGGGAAAGGGAGGGTTTTGCCTTCTCTTTCTGCTCAAGATCCCCATGTACAATTGGTGAGCCACTGTGTGACATAGAATGCTAGACTCGATGGGCTTTGGCCTGATTCAGCATGGCTCTTCTTATATTCTTATGTTCTTATCTTGCAAAGCTGCGATTGGATTAAAACTTGGTTATTGTTGCCTTCTAGGCTTGTTTTTTTTTCCTGGCTTATTTTTTTTTTATTCTTTTTTCTAGAGACTTTGGGTGCTTCTTTGTCCATATCTTCTTTTTTCCTTTTTTCCTTTTTTCCTTTTTTCCTTTTTTTAGGGCTCCTCGATAATTTTTTTTTGATAATTTGATTTCTTCTTTTGATTTTTAATTTTCTCTCTTATTTTTTTAAAATATTTTGGCCTTGTCTCCTGATAATAGAAGGGACTGGACTACTACTTTTATCCTTCTTTCGCTTTCTTGCGCATTTTGGTGGATTACAATCAGCCAGTGGGCCTCCATGTTGGAATACAAATAAAGTGGCCATTGGGCCTGTTATTGGATTACAAATTACAACTATAATAATTTGAAGATGAGTACACTAAATTTGGCAAAATGGGTGAAAAAGGGTTCTTCAGCCCCTGCCTCAACTTCAGTGAGTCCAGCGCACCAAAAATCTATCACTACATTTCTACAGCAGGAAACCCAACAAGCTCAACAAAAAGACACACAGGCCATACTCCAGGCAATTGTGGATTGTAGAATGGATATGAAAAAGGACTTAGAGAGAAACTATGAAGATTTGAAGAATGATATCCTTACGATGGACCAAAGAATGGAAGCGTTTCAGCAGGCGATGATAGATACACAACAAAGAATGCAGAAAATAGAAGACAAGTCAGCAGTGGTAGATGAGAAATTAGTAGCTCTACAAGAGGAAAACCAGAGATTGGCACAATCTAATGTGGAATTGGAAGGCAATATGGAGATGGAACAGTCATCGTATTTCTTAAGATTTCAAAATGTGATAGAAGAGAAAGATGAGAACTTATTGATGAGTGGACTACTGACAGATTTACTTGGAACTGAAAAGGACCAAATGAATAGGGAATTGGACCAGGTTTTTAGAGTCAACTCTAACTACGCAAGAAGAAACAGAGTGCTCAGGGAGGTCCACGTCAGATTTCTTAAAAGAAATCGATGAAATGAAATTTTGAGAATTGTAAGGGACCAGCCTATGAAGTATAAAGATAAAGAGCTTGTAGTTCTTAAACAGATTCCTAGAAAAATAAGGAAAGCACGAAGAGATTATCAACTTTTAACAAGGAAACTGATTGATAGAGGAGTGAATTTTAGATGGTTGATTCCAGAAGGGCTACTGATTTTTTGGGACTCAAAAAGATATAGACTGGACACTCCATTCCAAGCAGAGGAATTTTTCAATAAGCACAGAGCCTTTTTGGAGAAAGGTGATATGGAATTTAAGAGATCAGAGGGAACGCCTACTGCAGAGACTTCTAAGCAAACAGAGGAGATACCAAAAAAGACGCAATCAGAGGAAGACGTCAGAGCTAAAGATCAGAGACAGATAAGGTCACCTAGAAGATTGAGATCCCAAAATAATTGAAATTATGGAGGAAATTGGAATATATTCAATAAATATAAATGGTCTCAATTCCTCATCAAAAAGGAGTAAAATATTTCAAAGGCTACAGAAACTTAAAATGGACATAATTTGTCTGCAAGAGACTCATATTAAGAAACAATGGTCTAGAATTTTAGAACAGCCAAAACTTGGCAAACTTTATTTTTCTTCGGCATTACAAAAGAGAAGAGGGATAGTGATATATATAAAAGAAAAGTTGAATCCAAAACAAATTTATTCTGATGAGGAAGGAAGAATAGTAATGGTGGAGATTTCATGGAATCAAAAACAAATATTGTTGGTGGCAATATATGCCCCCAATGAGAAACAAGAGCAATTTTTTCAACAACTATACGACAAACTTGTGGATTTAAACTATCATAGTCTTTGTATATTGGGAGACTTTAATCCAATTGTGGATGCAGTTCGAGACTATAAAAGCCATAAAAAAGGGAAGAAAGGAAGTAATGTTTTATCTAAATTTGTTTAAAAATGAAAGATGAACTATGTTTGCAGGATATATGGCGAGAGATGAATCCAGGAAAGACACAATATACCTTTTACTCTAACAGGCATAAATCTTGGTCAATAATAGACATGATATGAATCTCCCATGACCTGAAGACTATGATACAGGAAGTTGAAATAGAACCAAATATTTGGGCAAACCATAACCCAATTGAAATGATATGGAAAGGATCTAAGAAAAGATTGAGATGGTTTCTGAATAAATCTATTTTGGAGGAGAAAGAATTTTTACAATTAGCAATAAAAGAAATGGATTTTTTTTTAAGATTAATAAAAAGGAAGATACTTCTATTCAAAATGTTTGGGACACGGCAAAAACATACTTTAGCGGTTTAGCTATAACCTATGTTGCTAAAAAGAACAAAGAAAAGAGAATCACACAGTCCAAAAAACAGCTTGGTATATTGGAGATGGAATTACAAACTGAAGATACAAATAGATTTAATAAAACATAAATTAAATCTACTTGAGACTTACACTATGGCACAACAGATTAAACGAGCCAAACAGAACTTTTTTGAAAATGCTAATAAACCTGGTAGATGGCTTGCATATAGACTGAAAAAAAAGAGAGAAAAAAGATCAATAAGTAAATTACTGGATGAAAAGGGTGAAATACACTGTCATAATGATGGTATCAAAAAATTATTAAGGCCTTTTATGAACTACTTTATAAGCCTGAGACGATCTCTGAAGAGGCAATTCAGGACTATTTAAAAAAAGCAAATCTTCTAAAAATATCAGAAAATATGCAACAGAGGCTAAATGAGAAGATATCAATGATGGAGATCATAGAGGCAATTAAAAGACAAAAGAAAGATAAGACACTGGGGCCGGACAGACTACCTGCAAAATTTTATGTAGCTTTACAAGATACTGTGACTCCTTTTCTGAAGAACTTGTGTAATGAAACTTTTATACAGACAAAAATTCCAAATTCATGGACTGAAGCTAATATTACCTTGATACCTAAAGAAGATACAGATCCTACACAAATTAAAAACTACAGGCCAATATCGTTACTAAATGTGGATTATAAAATCTTTGCTGCAATTTTGGCAGAAAGAATGAAAAGCTTTTTAATAGAATTTATTCACCCAGACCAAAATGGCTTTCTTCCTAAAAGACAGATAAAGAACAACTTAAGGATTATTTTAAATGTTTTGGAGTATTATGAAAATCACCCAGGGAACCAGATGGCGCTCATATTTCTTGACGCACAAAAAGCATTTGATAATTTAAATTGGCAATTTATGTTTCAACAACTACAGGAAATGGACTTTGGTGAAAACTTTATTAAAGCAATCCAAGTTATCTACAAGAAACAATCAGCAAGGATACTTATAAATGGAGACTATACAAAGAGCTTTGATATTAAAAAAGGCACGAGACAGGGATATCCACTTTCACCCCTACTATTTATTTTTACTCTGGAGGTATTGACTAGAAACATCAGGCAAGACATAGAAATTAAAGGTCTTGAGATTAAAGACTAGAAATATAAATTACAGGCTTTCGCGGATGATCTGGTCATTATCTTAGAGGAGCTTTTGTAAATAGCCCCTAAACTTTTGTAGAAAATTGAGAAATTTGGAGAAGTGGCTGGATTGAAAATAAATAGGGGAAAAACTAAATTGTTAACAAAAAATTTAACTGATAAACAGAAAACTCAACTCATCAAAAAGACAAATCTTCAAATAGCTAAAAAAGTTAAATATTTAGGTATCTATCTTATGGTGAAATATTCATTACTAAAAGAAGATAACTATGAGAGACTAATAAAAACAAATAAAAATCGACCTGGAAAATGGGAAAATTTCCAACTATCATTGTTAGGAAGAATAGCGACTGTTAAAATGAATATTTTACCAAAGCTAATTTTTTTTTATTTCAAACAGTTCCTGTAAAGCTGGGTAAGAAATTTTTTGATGATTCAAATGCAATGATATTAAGATTTATATGGCAAAGAAAGAAAGCAAGAATTAAATGTAAACTTCTACAAAACTCGAAAGAGAGAGGGGTTTTGGACTTCCGGATTGGAGACGTTATTATCAAGCAGCTATTTTGCTTTGGCTTAAAGAATGGATTACTCTGAGAAGTAAGCGAATTCTCTATTTAGAGGGATATGACCTTCAACTAGGCTGGCATGCCTTTTTATGGTATGAGAAAGCTAAAATACATAAGTACTTTCAAAACCATGCTATAAGAAATGCTTTACTCTCTGAATGGGAGAAAGTTAGACACAAAATGTATATGAAAATTCCTGAGTGGCTTTCAACGATGGAAGCATTTGCTTATCCAAATCTGATTAATTATGATAAACTTGTTAGTTATAAAGACATTTTGGACAAGGACGGAAAACTCAAAGACAGGCAAGCCCTTCAACAACAAGGTATTGACTTAACATGGTGGTCCTATTTGCAAATTCAAACAAGATATGAAAAAGACATAAAAATAATGGGATTTTACAAAGAGCTGACTCCACTTGATAAAATACTTTTAAAAACAGATGAACATTTGATTAAGAAGCTTTATAAATATTTATTAAATTGGAAGATGGAAGAAGAAGTAAAAGAGAATGATAGTATGGGCGAAGAACTTTGGATATTCTATAGAATTAGAAGACTGGCAAAAACTGTGGGATAAAAATATCAAACTTACTAAAGCAGTAACATACAAAGAAAACTTATATAAAATGTTTTATAGATGGCATATGACACCAGTTCGCTTAGCGAAAATGTTTAAAAATTTATCGGATACATGTTGGAAATGTAAGCAAAAACCGGGTACTTATTATCATGCCTGTGGACATGTTTTATTGCAAAAAATATTGGTCTAAGATTCATAGATGGTTAAAAAAGATGATGAAAATCCAGATAGAATTTAAACCAGAATTGTTTCTGTTAGGTATATTAAGACCTAATTATGGCAAAGAAAATGATTATTTAATATTACATGTATTAACAGCTGCAAGAATAGTATTCACCCAATTTTGGAAAAATGAAAACTTACCATCAGACTAGATTATAATTTTGAAAATCCTAGATTGTGCAGAAATGGACAGATTAACGTTAGAGATGAAGGAGAAAGAAGATTCAATCTTCTATAAAACCTGGGGAAAATATTATCAGTGGGTTGAAACACGTTAGAATAAGAAGAGATTTTAGAGCTTTATTATATTAAGTATTAAGCTTGATGATTGGAAATAGTTGTTATGCTATCAACTATGTTAATTATTTAAAGGAATATTACTGTTTTACCAAATGTCAGTTGTAACTATACCGATTTATTCTTATAAATGTCTAGTATTATATAAACCAGTGGTTCTCAACCTTTCTAATGCCGTGACCCCATAATACAGTTCCTCATGTTATGGTGACCCCCAACCATAAAATTATTTTCGTTTCTATTTCATAACTGTAATTTTGCTACTGTTATGAATCGCAGTGTAAATATCTGATATGCAGGATGTATTTGCATTGAACATAATTAAAGCATAGTGATTAATCACAAAAACAATATGTAATTATATATTGTTTTTTTAGGTAAAAAAAAAATTTATTAAAACAATCAACATTAAACATAAGATCATATTAAGAAGCAATCATCATATAACCTGAAATACAACACTAAGTATTAGTCTTTGTAAACGTCTGGTTTAGTAAACATTCCTCACTCCTCACGTCAAGCCTCAACTATACGCCTGGTACATTTTATTTGATTGGTGTTTCTCTTATATATGGTCTATCTACTGTTTCTAGTCTATCACATATTGTTCATTCGAGCTTCAGAATTAAATTCGTCTCAGTAGTAGTGCAATCTTTTATGATCCCTAACAAAAGATCCTGAGGTAAAAATTCAATAACTTGAGGTAGAAATTCAGTAGGCTTTTTCAATATTAAAGCAATCAACATTAAACATAAGATCATATTAAGAAGCAATCATCATAAAACATAAAAATACAACATTAGGTATTAGTCTTTGTAAACGTCTGATTTGGTAAACATTCTTCACTCCTCACATCAAGCCTCAACTATACGCCAGATACATTTTATTTGATTGGTGTTTCTCTTGTATATAGTCTATCCACTGTTTCCAGTCTATCATATATTGTTCATTTGAGCGATCCTTCAAATATGCCGAAATTTTCGCCATTTCTGCCAAATGTATTACTTTCAAAGTCCAATCTTCAATAGGTGGTATTTCTGGCTTCTTCCAGTATTGTCCCACCAGCAGCCTAGCTGCTGTGATCAAATTCAGAATTAAGTTCGTCTCGGTGGTAGTGCAATTTTTTATGATCCCTAACAAAAAAAACCTGAGGTAGAAATTCAATACGCTTTTTTAAAATGGTTTGGAGTGTCCACCATATCTTCCTCCAGAAGGCTTTAATTTTTCTACATGTCCACCATACGTGAAAATATGTAGCTTCCTCGTTGCCACACCTCCAGCATTTAGGTTGGGTGTCTGGGTAGATGTATGATATTTTTTTTGGATCTAGATGCCACCTATAGAACATCTTGTAGAAATTTTCCCTTAGATGTTGCGTTTTCGTGAATTCTACATTTCTCACCCAGATGTCCTCCCACGTTTCCATCGTTGATAGGATGCCCAAAATCTTGTTCCCACTTTACCATACAGGTCTTGATTAGCACAGTTTCAGAGTCCATTTCTATCAGAGCACCGTACACTCGTTTGATATGCATGATCCCCTGCTCTCTAATTTGTTCAATTAAGTTCTCATCTGTCAGGGATAAGCCGTTCTTCATGTCTTTTTGCCACCTAGACTGCAGTTGCAAATATGATAGCCAGGTACCCCTTAGTCCTTCTTCTGTTAGCGTATTTGGTGGCTTTAGTGAAAACCCATTTTCTTCTTCCAATACAAGTTTACTATAGGGCACCCCTTCCTGCCCTTGAGATGTATTTATGTCCCCTATTGCGTGCCCGGGTATCGTCCAGATGGGGATCTTATCGTGTAGAAGGTACTTATATTTCCTCCAGACCCACAACAACGGGGTTCGTAGGGGGTTCTCCCTGAAGTTCGTATCAGCCTTTTTGTCATACACCAGATATGTGTGCCATCCAAATAGTAGACCATGCCCTTCAATATTCAGTATTCGTTTGTTTGTCATGTTGATCCAGTCACTCAGCGCCACCAATGCCGCGGCGTAATAATATAACTTTAGATTGGGCATTTTTAATCCCCCTCTCTTCCTTGTGTCTTGTATGATTTTTAATTTAACTCTTGGTTTCTTGCCATCCCAAATAAATCTGTTGATGCCCTTCTGCCAGTCGTCCAGTTCCACGTCCTTTTTGAGTATGGGTAGCATTTGAAAGAGGAATAGAAATCTTGGCAATACGTTCATTTTTACAGCCGCTATCCTGCCCAGCAGGGACAATTGTAGTGTTTTCCACCTGTCCAGGTCTGTTTGTATCTTGTTCCACAGCACCTCGTAGTTATTTCTGTATAATTTCGCGTTTGTTGCTTCTATCTCCACTCCTAAGTATTTAACTTTTTTAACTATTTCACAACCCGTTATTCTTTCCAAGTCTTGTTTTGCTTTGTTGTCTAGATTTTTAACTAGCATCTTCGTCTTAGATATGTTTACTTTGAAGCCTGATACCCTACCATAGTCTTTCAGTATCTCCATCAGTCTCTTTGCTGATTGTACTGGCTGTGACACTGTCACCAGCAGGTCGTCTGCGAAGGCACATAATCTGTAGTCTTGTTGTCTAATCCATATGCCTTTTATGTCTTCTGCTGTTCTTATCTTGTTCAGTAGAGTCTCTAATGTTAGAACAAATAGCAGGGGTGACAGCGGGCAGCCCTGTCTCATGCCTCTTTCTATGTTGAATGAGTCTGTTAGGTCACCATTCACAATGATCTGGCCTGTTTGTTTCTGGTAAATTGCCGTTATGGAGTTGAGGAACTGCTCTCCCATTTTCATCCCCCGGACCAGGTTTGTCAGAAATGGCCAGTTCAGTCTGTCGAAGGCTTTTTCTGCATCCACAAACATGAGGGTGGCGGGTACCTGTTTATTTCTTTCCAAGTACTCTATTATGTTCAACAGTTGTCTCACATTAGTTTTCATCTGACGTCCTTGTATAAATCCCGTTTGATCTGGATGGATTATTTTTTGTAGTACAGTCATTAGTCTGGTGGCCAAAACTTTTGTGAAGATTTTGTAGTCTGTGTTCAGTAGTGAGATGGGCCTGTAATTTGCAGGTTGTGCATTATCTTTTCCCTCTTTGGGGATTAGAGAAATGTACGCTGTTTTCCAGAAGGGTGGGACTTGGCTTACTTCTTGTATGTTGACAAATAGCTTTCTGAGGGGTTCTAACATTTTCTCTTGGAGATGCTTGTAGTAGGTAGCTGTTATCCCATCCGTCCCGGGCGATTTTCCTTTTTTCAGTTGTTTGATCGCTGAGTGTATTTCCTCCTTTGTGATTAAGGCATTCAGGGCATCTCTTTGTTCATCGGTGAGTACCAGTAACTTTTCGTTTTGTAGAAACTTTTCTATCTCTTTCTCATGTGTCTTCTCCTCGGCGTATAGCTTTGAGTAGAACTCGGTGAAAGCTTTCTTGATGGTTTCCTGTTTAAATTCTTCCTTGCCTTTGTACTCTAACTTTTCAATTATGCGGGCTTTCTGCTTCGTTCTTATGATATAAGCCAGCCATCGACCCGGTTTGTTGGCATTACAGAATGTCTTGTGTTTTGCGTATTGTATATTCCTTGCCACTTGATCTGCCATCAGCAAGTCAAATTGTTTTCTTAGAATTTTGATTCTTTCTTTAGTGACTTTGTCCTCCGGTCTTTCTATTAATAGCTTCTCCTTTTTACTTATCTCGTCTTCTAACTCCTTTCTTTTTTGTTCTTGTTTACGATGGTGCCTATTGTTCATGTTCATGAGGATCCCGCGCATATATGCCTTGCTAGCGTCCCAAATCATTTCAATGGGTGTTTCATTGTTCATATTTATACTGAAGAATTCCTTCATGGCACTTTTGCATTCAGCCACCTCTTCCTCGTGTCTAAACAGGTTTTCGTTGATTCTCCAGGATCTCCTCAATTTCCGATCCTGTCTTACTTCCATCTCTACCGGGTTATGGTCTGTTAGCACTTTGGGTAGGATTTTCACTGCGTTTAGGTGAACCAGCAAGTTGCTAGATGTTAGGATAAAGTCAATTCTGGAGAATAACTGATGTCTGTCGGAGAAAAAGGTGAATTCTTGCTCTTTGCCGTGCCTTTCCCTCCATACGTCTGTCAGTACAAGGTCCTCCTTCATGTCGAAGAAGGATTTAGGCAACTTGGAGTGCTTTTGCGGGTTAGGTTTAGTCTTCTTCTTGTCCAGGGCGATCTCTATGACACCGTTCCAGTCTCCCATTATAATACATGTTCTGTAGTTGAGCTGTATTAACTTCTTGTGGATCTTTTTGTAGAATTTTCCTTGTCGTTGATTTGGTGCATATATGCCCATCACCAGAATCTTCTTGTCTTCCTGTGTTACTTCGATTGCTAGGTATCTACCCTGGGAGTCCGACTCTATTAGCTTAGCTATTACATGTTTCTTTACATATATAACAATCCCATTCTTCTTTCCTGGTGCCGCTGCAACAAATTGTATGCCTAGTTTGTTGTTGATTAAATATTTCTGATCCGCCGCTCTGATGTGTGTTTCTTGTAAGCAAATTATGTCGTTTTTTCCTTGATACAGGTAGTGAAATATTTTCCTCCTTTTCTGAGGGGAATTTAATCCGTTAACGTTCCAGGTCAAATATTTAGTTGCCATCATCGGTTTCAGGATACTCTTGTAAGACCGCTTCTGCTCTTTCTCCTTTCTTCTTTGGTCTCGTTCCCATGGTATCCGGATTGGTGCTCATGTTGCGTAGTGGGGTCTTGTCTTGCTGATCTGTGCATTTGGTAGTGGATCGTAGTTGCCTGAACTCCGTGTTCTGTCCTGTTTCCTTGATTTTGTTGCCTCTGCTCTCTGTGTCCTCTCTCCTGCTGCTGCACCAGTCTGTGCTTCTGAGTAGTTTGTACGTTGTTCTAGGTCCCTTCCACCTTCAAGTGGTCCGTCTGCGTTGCCCCTCGTTGTGGTTTGCGGTCCGTCCTTCTTCAGTTCCTTTTCAAGGAATTCTCTGGCTTTCTGGATCGAGTTCAGGTGGTACCTGAATATATCTCCTTCAATACCTTTACCTCCTGCTCCTCTATGTATAATTTTTTGTTGTAGGATGTTACGGAGATAAGGTTCCGGAACCCTTGTGTTGCGAAGTGGATGACCACATCCCTTGGTAGGTGCCTGTTTGTTGCCGCCCATGAGTTTGCTCTGTAGACTCTGTCAAATTGCCACGCGATATCTTTGGCTTTCCTTCCCAGAAATGCTGCCAGGGCCCCTACAAAGAGTCTGAGCTGGTCTTCTTGGGTTTCGTTTGTTGTCTCTTTCCATCCCCTAAATCTGATAGCAGATGCCATTTGCCAGTATTGCATCATAGTGGATTGGTCTTGGGCCACACTTTTCATCTCTGCTATCTGTCCCTCCATGTAGTTCTCCACTCCTTCCATCTTCTTTTCCACACTCTTCCTGATCTCCTGGAGATTTTTCCCCATTTCATCCCCCAGTCTCTTGTAGTGTGCTTGCATTGCCTCCTTAATTTGGTCTAGGTCTACAGCCATCGCTTTGCGTTGTTCTTCCCATTTTCTCTCTAGATCTCTGCCCTGGTCCACCAGCATCTGTTTTATATCTTTGCACCTTTCCTCCATCTTCTGTTCTGCGTCTATACACCTTCTTTCCAACCTTGTACCCATTTCCTCCAACTTTTTATCCATTCCATCCATCCTTTTTGCCAGCGTCCCCATCATCTCTTTTAATTCTTGCATCATATGTGCTGTTGGGCAGGCTTGGGTTACCAGATGGGTCTGGGGGCCTGTGGTTGGATGGGAGGGTGTGGGGGTGGGTAGGGTGTTCCCTGGTGTTTTGAGAAGCTGAGCTGGGGAGGATGCAGGTCCCTTTGTGGGTACCAGTTTGGTCTGTTTGGAGGCCATCCTGGCCTCTGCCTATTGTTGGCCCTGCTTGTCTGTTGATTTTTAGAATGATAGATGATGTTCCAAATTTCTCTTTCCCAGCTCCAGAGCTATTAAGTTCTGGCTGCTTTCTCTCTTTTCCCCTGCTTCCTCCCTTTGTGAGTTCATTGTGTTGGCCCTGGGATTCTGTGTCCCTTGGTTCAGGGGCGCAGCTGAGGGGGCTTCTCCCTTCCCGTCTCTCTGCTGGTTCCTTCAGGCTTTCCACCTTCTCCCTCCTTGCTGTTTCTTTGTCTCTGCCTCCCTCTGTGCTTTCCCCCTGTGGCTCTGTGATTCACTCCAGGCCCCCTCGGGTCTTCCCGCAGCCTTCTTTGCCTTCTTCTGCTTGTTCCGTTTGCCTCCGCTCATGCCTGCTTTCTTTCAAATCCATTTGCCTCCGCCTCTGTTTTCCACGCCCAGCCCTCTCCGCTGCTCTCCCAGCGTTCTTCTCTTTATTCGGCTCGTCCAGGGGTCTTCTTCAGGTGGGCAGACCCTCCTGGCGGCCTTTGCTGCTCGTGCCGGCGTTTTCCTCTTTTGTCACTCCGCTCGTGCCAGCTCCCTCCCGTAGCGTGACGTCTTCGGGCCAGCCGGCCGCCACCGGCTTCCTCGGCCCCTTCCGCGGCCCTCCCGGACCCTTCGGCGGCGATTTTCACCTTGCCGGATCGGGCCGGGAGTCCTCTTCGGTCGTGTCTTCTCCTCCGGTGATTCACTTCTCCGTCAGCTCGGTAATTTAGTTTTAAAGAGAGCGCCGTCCCGGAGCTTTCTAAGATTGGCTCCGGTCCGCGTGACCCATTATATATTGTTAAATATTTATTTTTAATTACAAAAAAACAAAATTTTGTTTTGAAGCATGGTGGAGCATGGGTCTTAATATAACAACAGTAAACTACATTGCTACATTTTTTCAACAGTATGCGTAAAAAGCCAACATCGGTGTGAAGATTGAGGTTGCTTATCAGAAATTCTCGGGGCAGTCTTTGCAAGAGCACACCGAAGATCATCTTCCACAACAAGTCTATTTCTGTATTTAGCCTTGATAACCAACAAGCTGGAAAACCCTGTTTCAGAAAGATATGTTGTTGGAAATGGAAGAAGAAGGTGCAACACAGTCTCAGACAAAACAGAATATGACTGCAAACATTTGATCCAGAATTTTGTAACTGGCATTGTGGAGAAATCAGTTCTCGCTGCATCGCTGTTAATAAGTTCAATGAATTCCTCATGCACTGTCTCAGGAACATTTTCAATGTTGACTGTGAATGGGCTTCTGGCAAGTGCAAATGGGGTGTCAAGTAGATTTGGAAAGTACAATGAGGTTTCATCTGCAAGCATGCGCAGGTGTTCTTTAACAGAATTTATCAACATAATCCTGTTGTCTGGTTCAATGTCATGTTCCTCAAAAAAAGCAGATAAGGTAGGCAACATGTAAATTTTATTTTCATCCAATTTTTTTTGCCAAAGCTGCAGTTTCATTTGGAATGATCAGATCTTTTCAGACAAATCAAGGCACGTTGCATTTGGTCCTTGCAGTGATAAATTTAACTCATTCAAGATGGCAAAGATGTCAACCAAGTAAGCTATTTTCTGCAGTTCACTGTTATCGCTGAAAAGAGCTTCAAACTGCAATCTTGCTTTCTGAATAAAAAACGTTTTGAGTTCATCACGAAGCTCAAAAACACGTTTTAAAACTTTTTCTTTCGACAACCATCTCACTTCAGTGTGAAATAGCAGAGCATAGTTTGGCGCATCCAACTCATTGCACAGCTGTGAAAACAGTCGTGTGTTTAAGCTGCTTACCTTTACAAAGTTGACACAATTTATGACGCTTTTCATTACTTCTCGTAATTCTTGTGGCAGCGTCTTTGTTGCTAATATTTGCCGATGAATCATACAGTGAGTTCCAATGACTTTTGGTGACTCATTCAGTACCAAATGTTGAAATCCAGATCTACATCCTAGCATAGCTGGAGCACCATCTGTGCAAACACCACATACATTTTCCCACATATCATCTGTGCAGAGCACCATCTGTGCAAACACCACATACATTTTATGCTCTTTCAGAAATGAACCAACTGTGTCAAATACATCACGAGCAGTAGTTGTTGTTTCAAGAGGTTTGCAAAACAGAAACTCGTCTTTAAAGTCGCCATCGTTAATATACCTCACGTAAACCAGTAACTGGGAACAGTTTGCAACGTCTGTAGATTCATCAAGCTGGATACTAAATATTGGGAGTGGAGCAGATTTAATTTCTTGGATTACCTGATCAAGAATATCAGCAGACATGTCATCTGTTCTTCTGTGGACAGTGTCATTGGACAAGGAAACTGCATTCAATTTCGTCACAAATTCGTCTCCGATCATAAGTCAAACAATGTCTTTGGCCGCTGGCAACAGTAATTCCTCAGCAATTGTATGAGGTTTCATAGCTCTGGCGATTCTGAGTGCCACCAGATATGAAGCTTCAATGGCTGCTTCGTTTTGTTTCTGGTATTTGCCACCAGTGTCAAGTCTGGCTTTCTTGAGTCCATCAGCTTTGGCTCTAAAATAGTTTGTATCCTTGCCAGCATAGGTGGGATGCTTGCTCTCTAAATACCATTTTAGTTTGTTCGGCTTTATCGATTCAGCTGATAAAACCTCGCAACAAATAACACATTGCGGTTTCTCGATGCCTGATGAAAATATTGAGGTAAATCCATATTGCAAGAAATCCTCGCTATATTTCCTTTTCCTGATGTTCTTCGGATCCATTGTCTTGAATGGTTTGCTAGTGAAAATATGTAACAATAGCTTCAATAATACAAAACATGACACATGGCATAGTTCACTCAAAACAGTTCATTAAAGTTTCCTATGATTTACCATTCTCTGTGTTGTTCTATTTACAAACCCAGTGTTTCTCAACCTTGACAATTTTATGGCATGTGGACTTCAACTCCCAGAACTTCACAGCCAGCAATCACCAACTCCATGGGAGGAGTCTTACTCCTTTGGTGGAAAATCAACTCTACTATCCTGGGAATGAAACCAGGCTCATACAATTCAGATTTTTAGCCAGAGATCTGAGACCATAAGAAAACACAAGTCCATATTTAGGTGGCCACATAACTGAATATTCATCATGATTTGGGAGCCCAAGATGCACCACCCAATCTCAGGGAGTATAGGCAGAATCTGCCCAATATTTGCTGAAATACATTGCACTCAGGTTTCATTCTGGGAATGAAATATTAAAAAGGAAAAGAGCAGAAGAAATCAACTTTTATTCCCCATTTTCAAACCATCTTCCTGGAAGTCATAACATGTAATTAAGCACTTCAACAAAGTAATTACTCCATTATTTGAGTAGGCAATCAATTAAGAAGTTGCACCATGTAAGGAAAGGAAAGAAAATTAAACAAAAGGAAAGGAAAGGAAAGGGGACAAGAGGACAGGACAGGACAAGGAACAAGAGAAGAGGAAAGGAGAGGGGGAGGAGAGGAGAAAAAGAAAAAAGGAAAGAAAAAAGAAAAGGGGAGAGGGGAGGAGAGGAGAGGAGAGGAGAGAAAAAAAGGGGAGAGGGGACAGGAGAGGGGGAGAAAGATGGGTAGAAGAAAGAAGAGAAAACTGCTTCTTGCGCGGAGCCGGCAATCGCGGAGCAAGACGCCAGTTTGCTGCAGCGGTAGGCAGGCCCAGGCGCTCCTGGGCGGCCATGGCACGCGGCAGCGAGGGCACAGGGCGACCATCGGCTGGGCCACCAGCTGGCCCAGCCCAAGGGAGGTAAGCCAATAGAATTAGACTCTATTCAATAGAGTCTATTCCAGTGGTGGCGAACCTTTTAGAGACTTTTGCTGGAAGCAAAAGGATGGTAAAATAAGTGGGCTCGACCTCTCTAGGCACCAGGCTCCATGGCAAGGTAGTTCCACCCCCTTCTCTGGCTTTAGGGGTCTCTTGCTGAAGAGAGAGAGAGAAGCGATGGAGAGATGACCGTCTCACTTATCGGAAGAAGACGGACAGACGGCAGGCAGCCAGCTCGACTCGCCTCCGGCCTCAGTCCATCTCTCCGCTGCTGTGCCTGCTGCCGGGAAAAATGCCCCGGTAGGAGCTGCCTTTGCCCAAAGGCTGGGAGGAAGCTCGCGACTACAACATCGACCACGCCACCAAAACCACCAGCTGGGTCGACCTGCGGGACAGGTGAGGAAGGACGGACTGGAGGAGGCCGAGCCAGTGGGCTGGGGAGGAGCCTGTGCTCTAAGGGCAACAGGTGCCTGGAACATGTTGTTCCTTGGTAGGGATAGGAATGGAAGAACTTGGCCGCGGAAAGTATGTGGGCCTGGGAACACATGTGCGTGTTTGTCCACTCATCAGGTCACTCTCTTCCTCCCCCTAGTATTGTTCCTGGCAGGTCAGGATGGTTTGAGAGTGATCTCTGAAGATTTGGGCCAGTATTAGGCAGGCGGAGAGGACGCGGGGTGAGCTGCGCGAGAGGAAGCCGGCTGCAAACTTACGGGAAATGCCGGCGACTGCGGGATGTTTTCTAGCCGCTGGGTCGGGCCCTTTGGCCTCGGTTTTCCCCAGTGCCCCCCGGCTTGTCTGCTGCGATCAGTGGCAGGCGGAGAGGGCGTGGGGCGGGCTCATGAGGGGAAGCCGGCTGCAAACTTACGGGAAATGCTGGCGGCCACAGGGTGTTTTGTAGCCACTGGGCCGGGCTCTTTGGCCTCGGCCTTCCCCAGTGGCCCCCGGCTTGTCTGCTGTGATCAGTGGCAGGCAGAGAGGGCCCGGGGCAGGCTGCACAAGGGGAGGCCGGCTGCAAAATTACGAGAAGTGCCGGCAGCCGCGGGGTGTCTTTTAGCCGCTGGGCCAGCTGCAAAATTGCAGGAAATGCGGGCAGGGTGTTTTTGGGCTGCTGGGGTGTCCGGTGGCTAAGCAGAGGAAGTGGCAGGCCAGAGATGAAACTTACTGCTTTTGCTTGTTCTCTCTCTTGCTTTCTGCTGCTTGTTCTCTCTTGCTTTCTGCCGCTTGTTCTCTGTCTCGCTTTCTGCCCACATGCTCCGAAACCGAAACTTCCTTAGTTTATATTGGCTTTCGAACACCAATAGAATAGAGTCTCTTGAATAGAGTCTATTCTATTGGCTTTCAAAAGCCAATAGAATAAGAGGGAGTAGCACAGCTAAGGAAAAGGGGGAAAAGATGGCGGACTGCGTTGTTTGGTGACCCCCGTGAAATGGTCGTTCGACCCCAAATGGTGTCGCGACCCACAGGTTGAGAACCGCTGACCTAGAGACTTGGTTCTATTCATCATCAGCAAACAAATGGTGGCTGTGAATATAAGAATGGGGTTCTAGAACAATACCTCAGGTGCTATATTAATTACCAGCAGGACAATTGGATGGACTTCCTCCTGTTCGCTGAAGTAGCATATAACAACTCTGTGCACAGCAGCACTGGGTTTATTCCATTCAAAGTAACTATGGAGCAGCATTTTACATCCATGCCTGAACTGCCCCTAGTTTGCATGAGGGAGAACCAAATGGGCAGCCATAAACCTATATGTATTTTTGTGGGGGGATTTGTGAGGGGGATGACAGCTAAAGAAAGACAGGTCACTATGGGACCAGTTTGTGCCAAGGTATTTTCAAGGCCATTTGCCGTGAGTGTGGAAAGTTACTTGCCGAAATATCTCAGAGTTCCCAGAGCATCCAGGTGGCATCACATTGGCTGGGTTTGGAGTGCTCATGGGGAGAGGGACAGGACTGAAGGAAATAGTTTTTGTCTTGTGCAGGAAACTCAGATTCTGCCTGACTTTACTGCAGCCAGCATCTCTTAGTAAAAGTACCTTTACAATTCAACCAAATGGAGTGAAGGGGGTTTTTTTTCCCCTACACTGGGGCAGGTTTGACACAGACATCCATTCCTGGAAAGATCTTAGAAAACATAATTACGCAAACACCTAGTAGCAAACAAGGTCATAACCAGAAGCTAAAATGGGTTCATCAAAAACAGATCATGCCAAACAAATCTTATTTCATTCTTCAACAAAGTGACCAAATTAGTAGATAAATGAAATGCTGTGGCTATAGTATACTTAAATTTTAGTAAGATGAAGTAGACCACAATCTAATTCTTGGCAAGCTAGTAAAATGTGAGATAGACAGCAGCACACACACACCCCCAATGGGTTTATAACTGGCTAAAAAATCATGGAACTGCATCCATATGGAGGAAAGTAAGTGGTGGGGTCTCCCAAGGCAAAAAGGCCATTCTTCTGGCTAAAACCTCTGCCAATCCACATTGAACCAGCATGGCAGATTATGGTCTATTCCTTCCACCTGCCAATATAACCTCCAGCCCCCCCTCCCCATTCCCCCGAGGCCCTAGGGCAACTACCCAGAAAAAGAGAAAGCTAATATACAAATTTAATTATTAGTATTTATTTCTAAGTTTTATTTAACCTGTATCTCAACTCATGACAATATCTTAAATTCAAGTCTTAATTATCTATAAACATTCAAACTTTTAGCAAATCAGTAACCTGGTAATTGATTTTCCCTTAATATTTTAATTTAACATTTAATATTTATCTTTTTTCCAAATTTTAATTAAACACGATTCCTTTGTCAAATTCCACATATGATCTACTATTTAAAATACAGACCTTATATGTAAAATCTATCATATATCTTAACAAACTAATAAGACAATATAATATTCTTATTTCAATATTTATATTTCTAAATTTTATAAAACCAATTTTTTTATCTCAAATCAGTACAATATCTTATGTTCAAAATACATATTCTATCCATTAGATCTCATATATAGATTAAAACCCCAATCCCTTTCAGTCTAATTCTAGCTTTTTTCCTGTGCCAAATCATCTTTCGTATCTTTGCTTTTAAATCATCAAAAAAATCTCCTTGTATTGTTGTAACTATTGTTTGATATTGATAAAGGCGTTCAGTTGCTGTTTTCTTAAGAGGGCTAGCTGGTTTGACATGTCGTCTCTTTATTTTTCCAGTTCGATGCAGTTGTCCCGAAGTATTTATCTTATCTTTCATCTGTTTTTTTTTCTTTTTTGTCTTCAAATTCCTTCTGGTTTATAAGAAAAGTCCTTCCCTTGTTCTCTATTATCAGTTTCCTTCCCATGTTTTCCACAGTGTGTTGAGTATCTAAGTCTTCTGTCATAACATTTGGTTGTTTCCCCTTTTCTATAGAATTCTGTATAGATGATTCTTTAGTTGAAGTCATAGTTTGAGCTTGCATACGGAGAGTTTGGATAATTGCTTTTAACATATAAAGAGTTTGTTCCTGTACTTCTTCTGTGTGAGAAATCCATTCCTGTTCTTCTTCCATTGTCAAATATTAGACTAAACAAAGAACTTACAATCAGAAAGTCCACCAAGTAAAAAAGCTGAGCTGAGTTTCTTGCAGCTGGTACTTCAAGGTTACTTTGAATCTTATCTGTTTTTAAGGCAATCAACAAGTCTTTCTTTAAGAATAGCAGGTTACAGGATCTAGTTACTGGGTTCTCTTTCATTCAGGGTGGCTTTTTCGGGCGCGATGGAGGCGTGTGGAGTTCTCAGCGCGGAGGCCCTACGGGAGAGGCTGCTTCAGGGACTTGAGGCCGAGCACGTGGAGGTAGAAGATACTACCCCTGGGCGCTGTGCTACAAGCTTCAAAGTTTTGGTAGTTTCTCCATGTTTCCGAGGAAAAGCACTATTACAACGACACCGACTGGTCAATGAACTCTTATCTGAAGAGCTGAAGCTTATTCATGCCTTTGAGCAGAGAACACTGACTCCTGAACAGTGGGCAAAGGAACAAGAAGCTAAATGAAACAAGGTTCCCCCTTTTCTTCAGTGACAAAAGCAGCAAATAATACAAAGACCAAAAACTCCAAGATGATAAAGAGAAAGAGCGATGAACTGAACTTAGCAATGCTGGAATTGCTTCAGGGGAAGCACTGTGAGAGTTTGAAAAAGCATGAAGCAGAAAATAAAACCGGAGAAAGGTTATGAGTTTAAAAAAAAAAAAAAGAATAGCAGGTTACAGTCTCTAATTTAGCCAGCAAATGTCATCTCAGAGTTAGTTGAATCTTTTCAGTTTTCTTTTCCCCCTCTATTGTAAGGGGGAGAAAAAGAACCCAAATCTTCAATAATAGTTAGAGTAAAAATCAGAGAAGAAGAAAAAATAGAGAACATAAAGTTACAAATCTTATAATCCACCAGTTTTAAAAAATAGAATTCCAATTAGGATCCCAGTATTTTTCCCAATGTAAACTCCCAGGTGGTTGATAGCCGCTGTTTCTGGAGGGAGGGCTAAAATCCCCCTTCCCTCACCACAGGGGGGAAAGTACTTTAGAAGCTTATGCAGGTAATTAAGTAATTAGGATGTAAGAGAGGCAGATCTCACCCAATCCTTTCCACACTGCTTTGAAGTTGCCAGATGTTCATGTGACTTCGGCTGTTAGCAGCCTAGGGATGAGCCATATTTCTATGGCTGGTCCTTTTGTCTGCCGGTTTGGAGGGAAATGCCAGGTCTTCAGGAATGTTGCTGCTCTCCTTTGATCCAGCAAAAGCCCCTCCTTGCTGGTCGCCTCTCCGGGGTGATTTTCGGCCCTTTTCAGGGCCCCCCAGCGATGCAAAACTGAACAGGGGAGAAAGAGCAGATCTCCCAACCGTCCATAGTGGCTGCGTGACAAAACCGGAAGTCCAATTACAGCTGATCTTTTACTGACATTATTATATATTTTAATACTTAAATATTAAGATTTAGAAATGGGGTGTGAAAATAGACTTTTTAAAGATTCAGCTGGTTACTATTTCTCTTTTTTTGACAGAAACTTATGGGTTGCTGTTAGGCGGATGCATGAACATCCTCCTGCAAGTCCTGGTACTCTGATGGAATTTGGAGATCAGCCTCCTCCTGCCTAATTATTTTGATGTGGTCCATGACTTTGTGATCAATGAGGCATTTACAGAGTGCTACCATGAAGCGGTTGAAGTTTTTCAGCTCCAGGGCATTGTCATTGTGGAGGGTGACCATCCACCTCGTTGCAGCCCCTTCCAGGGCCATGGTGGCACATTGCACCTTGCCATCCTCCATAGCTATTTCAAGACCATACTCTTACATATAGGTCCAGACCTGGGCCAGGAAAAACCCTAATTGCTGAGGATCCCCATCAAATTTCATGTCCAATGGCAGGGTTTTGCAATTCCTTCTCCTTGCTGGTGCCAGTCCAGTAGGGGCCCTGCACTAGGCTGTCTATCCAGGTACTAGGGCTGCGGGGGCTGCTGCTGCTGCAGATCCAGCTCCCCCGCTGCCTGCTGCAGTGGATGCAGTCATCCCATCAGTTGCTGAGACTGGATGCACCTGATTGTCTGGCTGGGAGGTTCAGGTGAGGACTTTGCACACCTTAAGGCTTTTGAAAGCCTTGATGGCTTTCTCCATCATCCAGTCATCCTGGCCATGTTCTCTGCCTATCTCTTCCTCCTTGTCCTCCAGCTTTTCCAGCTCCATTCTCTATTCTTGACAGCTGCTGCCACAGCTCCTACAGATAAATGTTACTCCCACAGGTTTCTTTTCCCAATCCTCTTTCCTCCTGACAACCAGGGACTACCTGGGTCCCAGTAGGTCACCACAACTCTTTGTCTTTCTTGTCCACTTGGAGAGATCCAGCCCTGAGGGGGCCTGGACGAAGCCTCCCTCCAGCATTCGATCTCCTTTCCTGATCAGTCCCTTGAGCTGACATTGCATGCACAGTCCCCACAATAGAGATGATGTCCTCTCCAGATTGACTATAATTGCAGATTCTGCTTAATGTCAGACCTACCCCAATCTGATCTCATAGAAAAGTAAAACTCTCTATTCTATTTGGTTGAAGTGAAAAGGCATTTTTACTAAGAGGCACTGATTGTAGTAAAGTCAAGCAGTATCTAAAATTCCCAAGCACCAATAGAGAACTAAACTTCAAATTTTCCCTAGCCCTCCCCCCATGGTCCGTCCATGCGTAGCCAATTTGGCACCACCAAAATATGTTGGGAAATACTGAGGTGTTCTGGTGAAATTCCACTCTCGGGGTAGATCGCTTTCAATATGCCAGCGCTAGCCCAAACCAGATTCCAAACTAATGTGTTCTTTCACAGATGTCAATTTCCCCTACCAATTTCCTATCATAACGGTATATAGGTTTATTGGCCATTTGTTCCCCCCTCCCTTCCCCAATTGATGGCAGAATGAAAGCAAGGTGCTAATCCGACGGTGTATTTGACATTTAATAAATAAACAGATAAATATAAATAAATTAGACATGGCATAGGGAAAGGCTGTTTGAGGGATTGTCATCTCTACTAATATCTGCCCATCCCACATACTTCCATAGAGTATATGTTCCATGTTCCTTCTTTTAAATGTTGCCACCTTGTACAATCTAGGAAGTATACATTTTTCTAGGATGCCAATGTCCCTTATGAGAATGGTAAAGCCCCAACTCTTGCCTTTTGGAAATCTGTTAAAACTTGGCTGTTTTCCCAAACATTAAGGTCCAATTGAACAAGAGTCCACTTTTTGTTGTTTTGTTATATGCTATGTTGCCATTTTATTTGTATTTGTATTTTTTCTTTTTGGTTTATTTGTCATGATTCCGATCAACAGAGACAAATAAAACAACTCTGAGGCTTGCAAATTCCTCAAAGAATATGTTTATTGAGACAGAGTATCGGCACCTCAAAAGTGAAACCAAGTCTGAAGAAATGCATAACAATTTCCCAATACAAAGTTAAGCCAGCCAGCTGTACTAACAGGCTGAAGAACAGCTTTTATCCATGGGCTGTCAGGCTCTTGAATGGGACATACCTTTATGCATGACAGACTCGTGAGGCCAGCGTGCTGGCCAATTAGCTCAAAGGGTGTAATAAGTTGGGGGTTTGTAGTCACTGTGAGTTGTGGGGGGCACGGAGGGAGGCCCAGCCAATTTCACTGTATACATGTTATACTTTGATAATAAAGGTTCATTCATTAAGAAATCCCACCCCTAAAGCTATACAAGCAACTATGTTTCCCCAGTCAGCTTGTTGGAGGGTTTTTCATGAAACACCCAGTCTGCAGTTTTGGGAGCAGCCGATGACCTTGGTTCCCATGAGAGAAAGTTGAAGAGAGAAAGTCTGTTTTGTCTAGCGCAATACCTGGTGAATTCCCCTCCCTCCATGCTATGTGGCAATTAGGAATGAGAACGAAAAAATGGTTGCAGCCACGCTCATTCTAAAGTTGACAGTCGGTTCCTCTTCAGAAAGAAAGAATCTCCTGCAGGGGAAACAGAAATCAGGTTAGCCATCCCCACAGGACTTGTGAGGGTACTTACCATAAAAAAAATTTATTAACCTATCCATCTTCACATTTTCACATTTCACCCATGTGGCCTCTGAAAGGGGGTAACCTTTCCACTGGACAAGGTATTGTAGTTTTCCCTTGTACAACCTAGAATCCAGAATATATTTGATCTCATAATGTGTCTCTCCCTCTACCACCACAGGACCAGGCGGCTCTTTTGGAACAGGTCTTAAGGTGGACTCTGACACAGGTTTTAAAAGACTGCAATGAAACACAGGATGAACTTTCTCCAACAATTCCACTGTCACAGAGTTTATAATCTTGACAATGGGAAAAGGACCAAGGAATTTCAGACCCAATTCCTTGCTGGGCAATTTTAACTGTAGCTATTTCATTGAAAGATAAATTAATTGTCCAGCATAAAAAGGGTTTTGAGAGGAACCTCATTTGTCTGCTTGCTCCTTGTAAATTTTTGTAGCTTTAATCAATGCTTTCTTCATGTTCACCTGTTCTGTCTAGCCCCTCTCAGCTGCCAAGAATCCCCTTAACGAGGTCGTTAAGAGTGCACATGAAGGCAGTTCAAAACACACGGCTTTATTTAACAGTTTACACAAGCACACTAAGAACACCAGTTATAAACTCACTGTGAAATCTCTCAGGTCTCTTCTTGAGCACAACGTTGCTAGTGACTAAAACAGAGGCTTCCGTTTCCCTGTTAATATAGCCTCCCAGGTCATGTTCGTCGTCCACCCAACTGACCCCTACGCCTATCAGCCCGTCGGTATCGTGGATTGAGCCAATTAGTTTCCTGGCCCACATCTGAGTCATCGTCCTCTGACTCAGCATGCATACCAATCTCCGTGGTATCTGGCTCAGCTGCCGGGAGGAGAAAACACCCAGAAGGGCCTGCCGGTGCTGAGTCATAATCATCATCGGACAAGTATCTAGCCTGGCCAGAGACACTCACAACACTATCCCCCCCGCAGGCCCCTCCTCCGGGGTCCGTCGTAAGGGATGTGGTTTGGAGGGGAACGCGGTATGGAAATCCCTTGTTAACTCAGGAGCCTCAATATCCTGAGCATCTACCCAAGTGCCAGCGGATGGCCCACCCCCGGTCAAGTCAACTAAATATTGGAAGCGGCCATCGAGCCATCGGGAATCTCGGATGCCGGACACCTCCAACCGGGAAACAGGAACGTGAGCACGGCGAGCTGTCAGGCCCGGATCAGGAGGTCGAAGCGGAGAATCAGGGTTGACAGGAACAAGCAAAGAGCGATGAAACACAGGATGGACACGAAGAGACCTAGGCAAAGTCAACCGATAGGTCACCGGATTGATGACCGTCTCCACAGGAAAAGGACCCAGGAAACGTTGATCAAGTTTGCGGTGAAGTCTCCCTGGAAACAAGTACTTGGTGGAGAGCCAGACCCGATCTCCAACAGCTAACGGCGGCGTGTCGCGACGCGAGCGATCTGCAACCCTCTTGTAGTCTTCCTTGGCCTTCGTCAAGTGCTGCTTCACCATCTCGTGGACTGACTGGAGTTCGGTTAAATAGTCCTCTGCAACTGGTACGGGAGAATCAAGGAGCGTGAGCGGGAAAAATCTGGGATGATAGCCGTAGTTGGCAAAAAACGGAGTGGTCTGAGTGGAAGTGTGCTGAGAGTTGTTGAAAGCGAATTCGGCCACGGAGAGGTATTTGGACCAATCGTTCTGTTGGTCGTTGATGAAACAACGCAAATACTGCTCCAGGATGCCAATCACTTTCTCTGTACCCCCATCAGTCTCTGGGTGATGCGTGGAAGCTAAATTAACTTGGACTTGAAGCGCGGACATGAGTTCTCTCCAGAACTCCGAGGTGAACTGGGTTCCTCGGTCGGACACTATTTTGTCAGGCAAACCGTGTAGCCGGAAGACATGTTGAATGAACAGCTGAGCAGTGACCTTGGCTGTTGGTATTCGTCGGCAAGGAATGAAATGTGCCATTTTGGTCAGCATGTCCACCACGACAAAGACAACGGTGTAGCCGGCAGAAACAGGTAGACAAGTTAAGAAGTCCATGGAAATAGCTCCCCAGGGTCTCTCCGGCGTGGGCAACGGCTGTAATAATCCCGGAGGGGCTCCTGTGGCGTGTTTTGCCTGACGGCACCGTACACAGGAATTCACATAGGACTGAACATCATGGCGAAGTCTGGGCCACCAGAAAGTCTGAGACACTAAGTGAAAAGTCTTAAAGAAACCAAAATGACCTGCCGCAGGGTTATCATGGCACTGAGTCAGGATGAGACCCCGGAGTGGGCCCGCTGGAACATACAACAGGCTGCGGCAGCGCAACAGTCCCTCGGACAAGGTCCAAGGTGAGTCGGGACCCATCTCTTGTCTCTTTCGTATCGCAAAGTCATCCAGTTGTTGCGCTTCCCGAATCTGTCGTCGTAGATCTACCGGATCGTGCACTGCTGCGATCGATTCGACAGGCAGAATGGTTCGAAGCGGCAAGGGATCCTTGACCTGTAGATACTCAGGTTTACGGGACAGGGCATCTGCTCTTTTGTTGTACCCTTTCGGAATGTAGGTGACTTTGAAGTTGAATCGAGCGAAGAACAAAGACCAACGGATCTGACGTTGATTCAATTTCCTGGCAGATTGCAAGAATTCCAAGTTTTTATGGTCAGTCCGAACTTCAACTTGATAGCGAGCTCCTTCCAGGTGGTGTCTCCAGGTCTCAAAAGCAGTCTTGATGGCCAAGAGTTCCTTTTCCCAAATGGTATAATGGCTTTCGGAGGGACTCAATCTCCTGGAGTAATAAGCACACGGGAACAGGGGGCCGCCATCCTGGCGCGTTTGAAGTAGCACAGCCCCTACTGCCACATCTGAGGCGTCGGCCTCCACTACAAAGGGACGACAAGGATCTGGATACTTGAGAATGGGTTCCTGAACAAAAGCCTTTTTGAGGGTCTGAAACGCCTGTTGCTCGGCATCGCCCCACTGGAACTTAACGCCTTTCCGTAACAGTCGAGTAAGGGGCGCAGTCAACGCAGAAAATCTCGGAATGAACATCCTGTAATAGTTCGCAAAGCCCAAAAGTCTTTGGACATCCTTTGCTTTGCATGGGGGTTGCCAGGTTTGCAAGGCTTCAACCTTGCCAGGATCCATGGCGATGCCTTGTGGAGAAATCACATGTCCCAGAAACTCAATGGTGGTTTGATAGAATTGACATTTCTCTAACTTGGCGTAAAGGTGATGCTGTCGTAAGCGTTGCAAAACTCGCCGGAGATGCTGAAGATGAGTTGCTCGTGACGGGGAATAAATCAGGATGTCATCGAGGTAAACCACCACAAATTGATCCAATAAATCCCGGAAAATGTCATTCATGAAATGTTGAAAGACGGCCGGAGCATTGGTGAGTCCAAAGGGCATGACTGTATATTCAAAATGACCGTATCTGGTCCCAAATGCGGTTTTCCACTCGTCCCCCTCTCGGATGCGAACCAAGTTGTAAGCACCTCGTAGATCTATCTTGGTGAAGATGGTCGCTGATCAGAGACGGTCCATGAGATCAGGAATCAAAGGCAGAGGGTACCGGTTGCGCACCGTGATGGCATTGAGCTTGCGATAGTCACAGCATAGGCGTAAATCTCCGGTTTTCTTCTTCACGAATAACACAGGAGCTGACAAAGGCGAGGAAGAGGGACGAATGAAACCTCTGGCCAGGTTTTTGTCCACAAAGTCTTTTAATGCGGCCAACTCGGGTTCTGACATGGAGTACAGGCGTCCCCCTGGAAGCTTGGCATTTGGCAGCAAATCAATGGTACAGTCATATGGCCTATGCGGAGGCAATTGGTCCGCCTCTTTCTCACTGAATATATCCGCAAAGTCCGCTAGGTCGGCCGGCAAGGTGATGTCAGGGTGAGGTGGTAGTTGGGCTGCGCAAACGTGGCGTACGTGGTCAACGCATTGCAAACTGGGAAAGGAAACAAAGTTCTGGGACCACACCACACAAGGATCATGGGTTCTCAACCAGGCTAAGCCGAGAACTAAGGGGACATGAAGTCCCTTGGCGATATAGAATTGGATGGCTTCTTCATGTTGTCCTATGACCAGGCGTATGGGCTGGGTCATAAACTTGATTGGTCCAGACAACAACTCACGACCATCGATTGTCTCAACCGACATAGCCGGCTTTACGGAGCACAAAGGTATGGCATGTTGACGAGCGAAAGCTTCATCCATGAAATTAGTGGTGGCTCCAGAATCCAACAAGGCATGTGCCGAAATGCCCTGGGCATGGGTTCCCAAACATATACTGGTTGCTAGGAGCAGATGTCTCGGAGGACCGGGGTCGTCGTCTGCGGAACGGGGATTGAGTTTGACGCCTGCCCGACCCAATGTTTCCATTAGGCCGGGCTCCGGCCGTTTCCCGGCAAGGTGGCTTGAAACTGCTGAGTGGGAGGTCGAGCTGGAACAGGAGTAGGATCTGCTGTGCCACGTCGTTTCTGGGGGCAGGTCATAACGAAGTGCCCCATCTCTCCACAGTACAGGCACAATCCCTCAGCTCTCCGTCTTGCCTTCTCAGCCGCGGTCAAACGAGATCTAACTGCCCCGAGATCCATGGGTTCCTCACTGGCCATGGGTACAGGACGCCTCTCGGTGTAAGCCGGCAACGATTGGAGAAGACGTCTGGGTGCCGGGATGGGTGGGGTGATAGGTAGGGTCTGGAATCCTCTGTGTGGTGCAGGAACTGGCTTGGTATTGCCGGTGACTTGAACCATCTGTGTGGCCAAGCGGGCATCCATGTGTTTGCGATTCAAGAGCCAAACAATGTTGGTATACTGCAGCCAGGGTTGGGGGTATTACAGTCACTTTCAACCCATTCAGGATTTGGGCAGACAGACCATCGAGAAAGATTTCTATGAGAGCTTCGTCATTCCACTTAATGTCTTGAGCTAGGCGGCGAAACTCTGATATATAGTCCGCTACGCAGCGCGATCCTTGCCGTAGCTCTCGTATCCGACGGGTGGCATTTTGCCTACGAAGGGGATCAGCAAACTCCCTTTCCATCAGCTGACAGAATCCAGCATAATTGCTCAAGACAGGATCTTGTCCTTCTATCAAAGGAGACGACCACTCAGCAGCGGGGCCAGAGAGTAGACTCAAAATGAACGCTACCTTCGTTTCATCCAGCTGAAAGTCTGCTGGGGTTGAGGCAATGAAGATTTTACATTGATTCCAAAAAGCAGGAAATTTACCACGTTCCCCAGTGAACTTATCCGGCAAGGCTAGGTAACACCTGCTTGGTCTGGGAGGGGCGGCTGGAGCTTGGGCTGTTGCAGCGTGAAGCTGTTGTTGCAATTGTCCAATTTGCTGCTGGAGAGATTGCACTAATTGAGACAGAGCCGGGTTATCAGCAAGTAATTGTTCCATGCTGGCACTGAAAGCTCGGACTAATGTTCGTCCTTTCTGTTATCTTGTTTTGCTGTTTTTTAGTCACGAGCAATCTGTTCTGTCTAGCCCCTCTCAGCTGCCAAGAATCCCCTTAACGAGGTCATTAAGAGTGCACACGAAGGCAGTTCAAAACACACGGCTTTATTTAACAGTTTACACAAGCACACTAAGAACACCAGTTATAAACTCACTGTGAAATCTCTCAGGTCTCTTCTTGAGCACAACGTTGCTCATGACTAAAACAGAGGCTTCCGTTTCCCTGTTAATATAGCCTCCCAGGTCACGTTCGTCGTCCACCCAACTGACCCCTACGCCTATCAGCCCGTCGGTATCGTGGATTGAGCCAATTAGTTTCCTGGCCCACATCTGAGTCATCGTCCTCTGACTCAGCATGCATACCAATCTCCGTGGTATCTGGCTCAGCTGCCGGGAGGAGAAAACACCCAGAAGGGCCTGCCGGTGCTGAGTCATAATCATCATCGGACAAGTATCTAGCCTGGCCAGAGACACTCACAACATCACCCAACCCCCATGGAAAGATATCACCCATTGGTCCAAGGTCTGGGAAGTAGGTGGCTCCTGTGGGAACTCAGGCATGGGCACAAGATCTCTACCCATCACTATTTTGAATGGTGTGAGACTAGTACTACTATGTACAGTATTATTGTAGGGTACTTCTGCAAAAGGTAAAAGGTCAGTCCAATTTGATTGCTGGTAATTTATATAACATCTGAGGTACTGTTCCACTATTGCATTAGCTTTTTACATTAGTATTCAGATGAAAAGCAGATGAAAGCCCCTGGGAGGACCCAATCAGTTTAACAATCTCCCTCCAAAATTTTGCAGTAAACTGTACCCTCCTGTCAGAGATAATCCACTTTGGGGCACCATGGAGCCAGTATGTGTGCTTCAAAAACAGTTTGATTAGTTTCTGGGCAGAAGGAAGTCCCGAGCAAGTAATGAAATGTGCTTGTTTGGAAAATAGATCAATTACAGTCCATTTTACAGTGTTACCCTTGCTCTCAGGTAATTGTACTATAAAATTCATGGCTATCTCCTCCCAAGGCTGAGAGGGGTTGGCCACTCGCTGCAATAAACCTGGTGGTGTTCCAGATCATTTTTTCATGGTAGCACAAGTGGTACAACTTTTTACCTAAGTCTCAATGTCTTATTCCATTTTCAGCCCCCAGAATTGCAATGTTTTTAAAAATCCAAAGTAATCTGCTTCTTTAGCATCATGACTCCGTTGCAATACCTGGAGTCTAAGGCTTTCAGGGAGGTATAACTTAGAGCCTTTCCAAGCTAATCCCCCTCTTAAAGTCAATATAGACCTGTTATCTTTAAACCAGGCATCAGTCTCTAACTTCTCCTTTAGTTCCTTCAATGATTGATTGTAAGGACCCGTAGGAGGCCTCTGTGTGTGTGATCTGGTTGTTACTTGGGATGCGGACTGTGGCAAAGGAATAATGGAATTAATTACTTCCTCTCTGTTGCTTTTGAACTGAGGCATTCTAGACAGAGCATCCTCCAGAAAGTTATTGCCTCCAGGAATATATTTTAAGATTAAATTAAAGCGGTTGAAGTATTGAGCCCATTGAACTTGCTTGGGGGATAATTTACAAGGGGTTTTGAGAGCTTCCAAGTTTTTGTGATCAGTCCACACCTCTGAAGGTAATGACGCCATGTCAGCAACGTCCAACAAACTGCAAAAGCCTCTTTGTCCCAAACTGCCTACCTCCTCTCGGTTTCAGTTAATTTCCAGAAAGTGTAAACACAAGGTTGTAATTCTCTGTGATTTTTTGTAAAAGAACAGCACCCACAGCCACATCACTTGCATCAGCTTGATTGATGAATTGTTGCCCAGGTCAGGGTGTTTAAGGATTGGTTCAGCTGTGGTAAGAACCCAGTTTCTAAATTTTCTTGTACTAAAATATATCACAATGTCTCTGGGCAAATTTCTTTGTGCTGCTATACGTGAATTCACCCTAAATATCCGCTCAATCTGCCAGGCCACATTTTGAGCTCCATCTTCCAAAAAAGTTGCCAAAGCATCAACAAAAATTCTTCTTAAATCCTCTTGATTCTCCTTTGCAACTTCTCTAAAACCCCTGATTCTAATAGCCATCTGCATCTGGTTGTATTGTGTCATAACAGCCTGATCCTGAAGATCACTTCTAATCTCTTCTATTTTTTCCTCCATCTGTTGTTCCACACCTTCCAACTTCTCTTCAACTCCCACAGTATAGTCCCACACCCCTTTAATGGCTTCAACAATATCTTCCCTTATCTCAATATTACGGGTTTCTATCAAGCCTTTTAAATCTTTTGTCTGTTCTTCCATCTTTTCCTCCAGCTTGTCCAGCTTGTCAGTCACTGTAGATAGTACAGTAGATAATGCAGCCTGCAAATCTTTCATTGTAAGTATTTCTGGGGAGGGTTGTATAGGCAAAGAGGCTTGAGATTCTGTGGGGATCGGAGGTGCAGAGGTTGAAGAAGCAGGCAGGGTGCTTGATTGTGATTTAGAAAGCTGACCTGGGGAGGGTATAGCTGCCTTCGTTATAGCTGCCCTCTGTCTCGTCGTCATTTTAAATACTTTAATTTTAAAAAAAAGAAAAAATTTATTGCCAAAATTTACCCCTCTTCTTACTTTCTTTTATATTCCAATTTGCGTTATAATTTAAAAAGTAAAAATTCAAATCAAAATGGTTTCTTCGGCTTTACTTCCGAGTGAAGAAGAGAAAGTTCATTTTCACTTTCCACCACTTTCACTCCGCAAAAAAAACTATCGCCATTTTGAAAGAGTTATGTTGATTTTAAAAAGTTTTAAGTACATAGGCAGAAACAAAGTAGCAAAATACTTGCGATACACAAAGGACTCCTGTATTCACTCCGTCTGTAGAAAGCTTCTATTATTTCTCTCTTGAAAGCAGAGGCGGTCGCGACGTCTTTTTCTGTCAGCCGACAGAAGCATCTCTGGGCAGGAGCATTTCAAGTGCCTAGGGAGCACACCCTCTTTATCCCTGAAAATTTTTTCCAGGGATTTTAGAGGGGCTCAACCTTGCTCTTGATGCTCTTCACCTCTTCTTCGCCCGAAGAGGGGATTTTTCACCGCAAAAAACAGCTGATGTTCGCTATTTTTTTGCGGCTTTACAAACCCAGAGGAGACTCTAGCGACGCCGGCGGTTCCACCGGAAGCTTATAATAAACAACTAAGTGTTGCAGGTCAAGAAGTACAGGTTTTGAAGGAGATACCTCCAAAAATGTTGAGATCAAGGAAAGATTATGCATTTTTGACGGAGGAACTAAAAAAAAGAGAGATTCAATATAGATGGGAGGCTCCTTCTGGACTTTCTTTTTTCCCCCAGAATAATAGATATCGTTTGACTTCAGTTGCCAAAGCGAAAGACTTCTTTGAGAATATACTGATGGGTGGTAAATCTACGTCCCCAAGATTTAAGAGGGCAGACCTTGTCAAAGATACAGAATCATCACAACCTATGGAATCTCAACTAATATCAACGCTAGATCTGGATAAAGGAGTCGTGGTTGAACAGCCAGTGCAGTGTATCGATATTTTTCAACCTTTGGATGTAGAGAAACCCAAAGAACAAAGGCATGTACGTGAAGCTATTAAGTACACGGATCAAAGAGAAAAAGTACAGCCAATTTATACAAGGCAAGTTGCATCGACATCAATGGAAGCCATGGGAGCAAGGCCTAAGAATAAGCAAGAAGTGGATTTGGCCTTACAGAAGCTTTCACAAAAAGCTCATGTCAAATAAATATTTGACATGGAATGTGAATGGTTTAAATTCGCCACAGAAAAGGAGGAAGATATTTCATTATCTGAAGCAATGTAAAAATGATGTAATTTGTTTACAAGAAACACATATTAGAATCTCTGATCTCAGAAATACTTGATAAATAATAGGCTGGGTACACATTTTTTGGCAGCATCTTTAGAGAAAAAAATGGAATTGTTATTTATGTTAAAAATCATATAAGAGCTAAATTAATAGAATCAGATAATCAAGGCAGATTTTTAGCTATTGAAATTTTAATAGATGGGAAGAAAGTTCTTTTGATGGGTATATATGCTCCAAACCAGCAACAAGGTACATTTTATGAGTTATTACATAAAAAATTAATACAATTAGATTATAGGTCTTGTATTTTAATGGGAGATTGGAATGGTATTCTTGATGTTGGTTTGGATAAGAAAAAGATCTCATCTGTTCCACAATCGCGCTCTATCTTACCTAAATCTTTTTTTGATATTAAGGATGATTTTAATTTGTTAGATATATGGAGGGAAAGACATGGCAAGGACCAAGAGTTTACTTTCTTTTCTGATAGACATCAATCATTTTCTAGGATTGATTTTATTTTAACCACTAGTGATTTTATTTTAAAGTTAAAGAAAGTAAAAATTTTATCTAATGTTTTGTCAGACCATAATCCGGTTATGATGGAATTAAAGACTGGTCAGTCTCCTAGAAGATCTTGGAGAATTAATGAAAACTTGTTTAAATATGACACAAATGTGGAAGAATGTAAAAAGGCTATGAAGGAATTTTTTATGTTAAACATGAATAAGGAAATGACAATAGAAATGGTGTGGGACTCTAGTAAGGCTTATATGCGTGGGATTTTAATTGAAATGAATAAAAGGTATAGACGTAAACAAGAGGAGAAAAGGAAAGTGTTAGAAGAGGAAATAAGGAAAAAAGAGTTATTATTAATAAAGAAACCAGATGATAGTAATATTAAAGAAGGGATAAAGATTTTACGGAAACAATTTGACTTGTTGATGACTGACCAAGTTGCCAGGAATTTACAATATGCTAAACACAATACATTTTTTAACTCTAATAAACCTGGCAGATGGTTGGCTTACACATTAAGGAAAAAACAAAAGTCTCGGATAATTGAGAAAATAAAATACAAGGGGCAAGAAGTATTTCAGCAAGAAATTATTAAAAAAGCTTTCCTAGAGTTCTACACCAAATTGTATTCTGAAGAGAAAGTTCAAGAGAAAGAGATAGATGCCTTTTTACAAAATCAAAATGTTCTGAAAATCACTTCGGAACAAAGAGATAGATTAAATGCATTGATTATATCAGATGAAATTATTGCTGCGATTAAGCAACTGAAAACGGGAAAATCTCCTGGAACTGATGGTTTAACAGCGACTTACTACAAGTACCTTCAAGAGGAAATGGTGGAACCGTTGAGAGAGTTATTTGTAAATATACAAGAGGGTGGCCGGGTACCACCTTCATGGAAAACGGCTTATGTTACTTTGATTCCTAAAGAGGGAAAAGAATGTTCAAGTGGAAAATTTTAGACCTATTTCGTTGTTAAATACGGACTATAAGATTTTTGCAAAAATTTTGGCTAACAGATTAATGACAGTCCTAACTCAAATAATCCACTCTGATCAAACTGGGTTTTTACAAGGGAGACAAATGAAAACTAACGTTAGACAACTTGTTAATATACTGGAATATTTGGATAGACATATTCAAGTGCCGGCAGTTCTTATGTTTCTGGATGCAGAAAAAGCCTTTGATAGACTGAACTGGTTATTTTTGAAAAGATTAATTGTTAAGATGGGAATGGGGGATCAGTTTATCAATGCTATATTAGCAGTTTATCAGAAGCAAAAAGGGCAGATTATTGTGAATGGACAACTAACAGATTCATTTAACATAGAGAAAGGTACAAGGCAGGGTTGTCCTTTATCCCCTTTATTGTTTGTTTTAACTTTAGAGGTTTTATTGAATAGGATTAGAGCTTCAGATGAATTAAAAGGAGTTCAGATTAGACAACATGATTATAGATTATGCGCTTTTGCGGATGATTTACTTGTGACATTGACACATCCAATACAATCGGCTCAGACATTGATGGAGATTATCCAAAACTATGGAAGAGTATCTGGTTTCAAATTAAACATATCCAAGACAAAGATGTTGTTTAAAAATTTAGATGATAAATCAAAACAAGAATTGGAAAGAATAACGGGTTGTGAGATAGTTAAGAAAGTTAAATACTTAGGAATTTATATAGAAGCCTCAAATGGGAAATTATATAAGAATAATTATGAATTCTTATGGAAAAAGGTACAAACAGAAACGGATAACTGGAAAAAATTACAATTATCTATGTTGGGTAGGATAGCTGCAGTTAAAATGAATGTATTGCCGAAATTTTTATTTTTATTTCAAATGTTACCAATACTTAAAAAGGATGGGAATCTAGAGGAGTGGCAGAAAGGTATTAATAGATTTATTTGGAATGGCAAGAAACCAAGGGTTAAATTAAAAATTATTCAAGACACAAGAGAGAGAGGTGGTTTGAAAATGCCTAATTTTAAGCTATATTATTATGCAGCAGTTCTAGTAGCAATAAGTGACTGGGTTAATTTAACTAATGAAAGAATATTGAATATAGAAGGGTACGGATTATTGTATGGGTTCCATGCGTATCTAGTCTATGATAAAAAGTTGGATAGGAGTTTTAAAGAGCATTTATTGAGAAACTCACTGTTGCATGTCTGGAAAAAGTATTATTATAAGCTAAATGGGAAAATTCCCTTATGGACAGTTCCCAGGCATGCAATAGAGAGTGTAAATAGACAACAAATTCAAGATGTGGTGCCCTATGAGAAGCTTTTAACCAAAGAAGGGAATAATTTAGAATTGAAGTCACTAAATAGATTAAGGGAAGAAGGTATAGATCACAATTGGTATTCACATATACAACTTCAGGCAAGATGGCAAAAAGATGTAAAGTTGGGTTTTTTGTTAAAGGATGAAAAATTAATTAAACAAGTTAGAGATCAAAGAATTATGCATATTAAAAGATTATATGATGTACTACTTGAAATTGATTCTGGAACTGAATTAGTTAAAGATTGTATGATCAAGTGGGAACGTAATTTTGGACATCCAATTATGATGGAAACATGGAAAAGGATATGGGTGAAAAATGTAAAATTTACACAAGCACAGCATTTAAGAGAGAATTTTTATAAAATGTTTTATAGATGGCATTTGGACCCAAAAAAATTATCACTTATGTATCCAGATATGCAACCTAAGTGTTGGAGATGTGAATCGATGGACGCTACCTACTTTCATATTTGGTGGACTTGTAAAAAAATTAAGGCTTTTTGGATAAAAATATGGTGGATTCTTCAAAATATATTGAAAAAGCGTATTGAATTTTCACCACAGTTATTTTTGTTAGGCATTACAAAAGACTGTACCACCATAGAGACTAAGTTGATTTTGAACTTGATTACTGCAGCAAGATTATTGGTGGGACAATACTGGAAGACATCGGAGTTACCATCTATTGAAGAATGGACATTAAAAGTGGTTAATTTGGCAGAAATGGCTAAGATATCTGCATACTTGAAGAATCACTCAAGTGAAGAATTTATGATGGACTGGAAAAAATGGATAGATTATATACAAAAGAAATATCAACTGAAGGAATTACATTTGGTATATAGTTAAACAGTTATATAATAAGTAGTTTAGTGGGGTTTCTTGCGTTTTTACCCTGTATTCACTCTGGGAAGCCGGGGGGGAGGTGGGAGGGTGTTAATAATTGTTATATTATGTTTTCTCAACTGTAATTGGGGTTTATAAGATAGTATGTATTTATTCATAGGTATTAAGGGATTGCTCGGGTGGCCTCTGGGCACCACATTGGATGGAAAGAGGAAGGAGGTGTGAAGGTGAGGCAAGTAGAAAGAGGGTAAGAGGGAGAAGATAGGGGATAGAGGTTGGTGGAGGGGATGGGTAAGGAGAGAAAGGAGAAAGTAGGTAGTTAGATGGAAAGATGAGGGGGATAGTGTAGGTTTAGGAGGATGTGGTGGTGGGGGTACCGGGCACTTATTCTGATTGATTGGTAAATGTTTTAAATGATTGTTTCCAGTTGAGTTATAATTTTTCTTCTTTTTGTAAAAAATTTGTAAAAAATTAATAAAAACATTTATTATAAAAAAAAAGGATTGGTTCAGCTGCAAAGAGTCTCTTTAGGTTTTTGAATGCTGCCTGGCATTCTAATGACCATTGCAACAGCTGACAAGGTTGGAATTTTTCCCTCCCTTTGCCTATCTTTAGTAAGTCAATGATTGGCATGGCTATCATTGAAAAAGAAGGAATAAATTGACAATAAAAGTTGGCAAACCCTAGAAAGCTTTGAAGCTGTTTATGGGTACATGGGGGTTGCCATTCCAAAACTACTTTGACTTTGGCAGGATCCATTTCTACTCCCTCATTCAAAATCTGATATCCCAGGTAGTCGATGCATGTCTGGTGAAATTCACATTTTGTCAGTTTTGAATACAGTTGGGCTTTCAACAGCTTTTTTAATACATCACGGACTAATTTGATGTGCTCATCCATGGTTTCAGTGTAGATGAGGATGTCATCAAGATAAACTAAAAACCCTTTGTATAAATGATTATGGAGCACTTGATTTATCAACTGCATGAATATAGCAGGGGCCCCTTGCAGTCCACAAGGCATCACTTTAAATTGGAAACTCCCCAAAGGGCAATTAAAGGCTGTTTTCCAATCATCCCCCTCCCTAATCCAGATCCAATAATAAGCTTCTCTTAAATCCAGCTTGATAAAAAAAATTTCCACTGCCCAGGTGGGCCAACATGTCTTTCATCAAGGGGAGGGGGTACATATTTTCCATACTGACAGCATTCAATCTAAGAGAGCCATCTTTTTTTTCCTTGAAAAGCACGGGAGCAGCCACGGTGATTTGGCTGGTTCAATGAAACCTCTAGCTAAAAGTTTAGTGGCTGTTTCCAATGGCTCCTCTAAGATAAAAACCAAATCATCTGCAAAAGCCTGCAATTTATATTTCTGGTCTTTTATCTCCGAAACTTGTCTAATTTTCCTAGCCAGCACTTCCAAAGTAAGAATGAATAACAAAGGAGACAGAGGGCATCCCTGTCTTGTGCCTTTTTTAATATCAAAACTGTCTATATAATCTCCATTTAAAAGTATCCTTGCTGATTGTTTATTATAAATTGCTTGGATTGCATTTATAAAGTTTTCATTAAAGTCCATCTCCCTCAGCTGTTGAAACATAAATTGCCAATTGAGATTATCAAAAGCTTTTTGTGCATCCAAAAATATAAGTGCCATCTGTTTCCCCGGATGCTTTTCATAATATTCCAACACATTTAAAATAATCCTTAAATTGTTCTTTATCTGTCTTTTAGGCAAAAAGCTATTTTGGTCTGAGTGAATAAATTCATTCAAAAATTTCTTCATTCTTTCCACTATTATTTCTGTAAATATTTTATAGTCCACATTTAATATTGTTACTGGTCTATAGTTTTTAATTTGTGTGAGGTCAGTATCGTCTTTAGGTATAAGAGAAATATTGGCTTCTGTCCAGGAATTTGGTATTTTTGTCACCAAAATATTTCATTACAAAGATCTTTCATATCGGGCTTACTATATCTTGTAAAGCTATATAAAATTCTGCTGTGAGACCATCAGTTCCCGGAGTTTTATCCTTTTTATTGCTTCTGTAATTTCCATCATCTAACATATATTGCATATTCTCTGGTATTTTTGGAAGATTCAGTTTTTAAAAATACTCCTGTATTGCCTCTTTAGAAACCACCTCCACCTTGTAAAGTGTCTCATAGTAAGCCTTGGCAATTTTTTTCAATGCGTCATTATGGCAATGTATTTCGCCTTTTGAATCCTGTAATTTACTTGTCAATCTTTTTTTCTCTTTCTTTTTTCAATCTATATGCGAGCCATCTTCCTGGTTTATTGGCATTTTCAAAAAAGTTCTGTTTAGATCATTTAATCTGTTGTGCCCTTATCTCCATCTATAATAATAATAATAATAATAATAATAATAATAATAATAATAATAATAATAATAATAAAGTTGGAAGGGACCTTGGAGGTCATCAAGTCAACCCCCTGCTCAGGCAGGTAACCCTATAACGTTTCAGACAAATAGCTGTCCAGTTTCTTCTTAAAAACTTCCAGTGTTGGAGCATTCACCGCTTCTGGAGGCAGGTTGTTCCACTGGTTAATTGTTCTAACTGTCAGGAGGTTTCTCCTTAGTTCTAGATTGCTTCTCTCTTTGGTTAGTTTCTATCCATTGCTTCTTGTCCTGCCTTCAGGCACTTTGGAAAATAACTTGACTCCCTCTTCTTTGTGGCAGCCCCTGAGATATTGGAACACTGCTATCATGTTCCCCCTCGTCCTTCTCTTCATTAAACTAGACATACCCAATTCCAGCAACTGTTCCTTAATTTATGTTTTATTAATTCCATTTGTGTCTTCAACTTCTTCTTTTGTGGATCATTTTGTAGTTCAACTTCTAGATTACTAAATTGTTCTTTCAGATTAAGCTGTGTTTGTCTCTTTTCTTTATTCTTTTTAGCAAGATAAGTTATAGCCAAACCTCTAAAATAAGCTTTCGCAGTGTCCCATACATTTTGAATAGAGATTTCTTCTTTCTTATTTATTTAAAAAAAAAATTCCATTTCTTTCGTTGCAGATTGTAAAAAATTATTTATTTATTTATTATTATTTTATTAAATTTCTATACCGCCCCTCTCCCGAAGGACTCGGGGCGGTGTACAGCCTAAACTTTAAAAAACATATAAATATACAAAATTTAAAATAATTAAAAATAAATTAAATCATTTGGCCAAAATCCTAAAACCCAAAACATACAAAATTTAAAATCTTAAAAAATACTCAGAAGCTTCTATGCCAGGCCGGCCTGTCGGAAAAGGAATGTTTTTAGTTCCCGACGGAAGGTGCGTAAATCTGTTATTATACGGAGTTCGGGGGGGAGCTCGTTCCATAACGTGGGAGCTCCCACAGAGAAGGCTCTCCCCCTGGGGGTCGCCAGCCGGCACTGTCTGGCCGACGGCTCCCTGAGGAGGCCCTCTCTGTGGGAGCGTACCGGACGGCGGGAGGTATTTGCTGGCAGTAGACGGTCCTGTAAGTATCCGGGTCCGATGCCATGGAGCGCTTTAAAAGTGGTCACTAACACCTTGAACCGCACCCGAAAGACCACCGGCAACCAGTGCAACTCACGCAGGAGCGGTGTTACGTGGGAGCGCCACGACGCTCCCATCACTACCCGCGCGGCCGCATTCTGGGCAAGTTGGAGCTTCCGGATGCACCTCAAGGGGAGCCCCATAGATTTGTTCAATGACCATCTTAATTTTTTCCTAACTCCTTTCAAGGTCATTTTAAGTGGATTATGATCAGCCCAGATATTAGGTTCAATTTCAACCTCCTTATCATAGTCTTTAAATCATGTGAAGTCCATATCATGTCAATTCTTGACCATGATTTATGCCTATTTGAATAAAATGTATATTGTTCTTTCTCTGGATTCATTTCTCTCCATATGTCTTGTATATACAATTCATTTTTCATCTTTAAAAAGGGCTTAGGTAAGATATTTCCTCCCTTTTTTCCTTGTTTGTGGCTTTTATAATCCCGTGTTGCATCAACTATTACATTAAAATCACCAAGTATACAGAGATTTTGGTAGTTTAACTTCACCAATTTATCATATAATCACTGAAAAAAATTGATCTTGCTTTTCATTAGGAGCATATATCGCAATCATCAAAATTTAGTTTTGGTTCCTTGTAATTTTCACCATTATAATTCACCCTTCTTCATCAGCATAAATTTGTTTTGGGTTCATCGTTTCTTTTATGTAGAAAGCTATCCCTCTTTTCTTTTGCTGTGCCAAATAAAAAAAAAGTTTACCTATCTTTGGTTGTTCTAAAGTTCTAGAATGTTGTCTTTTAATATGTGTCTCTTGAAGGGAAATTATGTTCATTTTCAACTTTCATAATCTATTAAATATTTTACTCCTTTTTGATGGGGAGTTAAGACCATTTATATTTATTGAAAAATTCCAATCTCCTCCATAATTTCAATTGTGTTTAGACTTCAATCTTCTAGGGGAGCTTATCTGCCTCTGGTCTTTCGGTCTTACATCTTCCTCTGATTGAATCTTTTTTGGTTCTCCCTCCTCCATTTGTTTCGGTGCTCCTGCACCCATCGTTTCCTCCGGTTTCTTGGATTCAAAGTCACCTTTTTCTAAAAAAATCTCTGTGATTGTTATAAAATTCTTCTGCTTGAATTGGAGTATTCAATCTATATCTTTTCGAGTCCCCAAAAATTAATAAGCCTTCTGGGACTAGCCATCTAAAATTTACTCCCTTGTTAAACAGTTTCCTCATTAAAGTTGATATTCTCCTTGAGATTCTTCTGGGAATCTGTTTAAGAACTACAAGTTCTTTATCTTTGTATTTCAGTGGTTGGTCTCTTATTGCTCTCAAGGTCTTGTCACGTATAAATCTTTTAAGAAATCTTACATGAATCTCCCTAGAAACTCCATTTCTTCTTGCATAGCTTGAATTAATTCTAAAAACCTGATCTATTTCTCATTTCATTTGGTCCATTTCCATTCCAAGCAATTCCGCTAATAACTCGCTCATCAGCTCTAACAGGTTCTCATACTTCTCTTCTATAATATTTTGAAATCTTAAAAGGTGTGATACACACTCCATCTCCATAATGGCCATGCTGTCTTCCAATTCCGCGTTAGCTTGCGTCAATCTCTGATTTTCCTCTTGTAAAGCTTCAATTTTCTGATCAACCACCACTGACTTATCTTCTATTTTTTGCATTCCTTGTTGGGTATCTGCCATCGCCTGTTGAAAAGTTTCCATTTTTTTATCCATTTTAAGGAGATTATTTTTCAAATCTTCATAATTTTTTTCCAAATCTTTTTTCATTTCCATTTCAGAATCTGCAATTGCTTGAAGTATGACTTGAGTGTCCTTTTGTTGAATCCATTTTTTCCTTTTTTGAGGATGGGAACTACATCAGCTCTTTTCCAGTTCTCTGGTAGTTCCCCTGTGCTCCAGGATCTTTGAAAAATATAGGTCAGTGGTTCTGAGATCACATCTGCCAGTTCTTTGAGAATCTTGGGTGTAATCCATCTGGTCCTGGCGATTTGAACTCATCTAGGCTGGACAGGTGCTCACTTACCATTTTCTTGCCTATCTTAACTTGTGTTTCTATTCTGTTTTATGGCACTATTTTTGATAGTTTGATCTGTTTTTTCCCTTTGTGTAAAGACAGATGCAAAAAATGAGTTAAATAGTTCTGCTTTCTCCCTGTTGCTTGTCACCTTCTTGCCACTTTCACCCACTAATGGACCAATCATTTCCTTCACTTTTCTTGTTTTTTACATATTAAAAGAAGCTTTTTTGTTATTTTTGACTTTGGTCGCAAGCCTTAGTTCATTTTGAGCCTTGGCTTTCCTCACTTCATCTTTGCAGGCTCGCGCTATTTGCTGATATTCTGACTTAGTTATGTGCCCCTCTTTCCACTTTCTATACTTGTCCTTTTTATCTTTCAATGGCTGCTTGCTTTCAAAATCAGCTGTTTTCTGTCTCCGAAGATCAGCTGCTAATGGCGACTCGCATAAATACGATCCGCCCTTCTTTTGCTGGTTCCTAGGGTTGCTTTGGGTTCAGAGAGCCGGCTTCTATTGCCGGCTCCTGTTCCCCAAAGTTTCGCCCTTCAGCAGCCACCCCTCCGTCTATTCCCTGGGTCCGAAATTCCTTCACTGGTGAGCCCATTTGGACAACGGTAGCACTTGATGGGAGCCCTGGTTGGCATTTGGGAGACGGTGGCTGCAGAAACCTGAGGATGTCGGCCATAGAGGCGTTTCCCTTGGCTGCGCGATGGCTTGACTTCGTTGATGTTTGACTTTTTGGGACGATCCAATTCGATGTCTAGCTCCACTGCTCTACGGTAACATGCACGTAATAGATTAGGGAAACCTCGAATGATGCAGGCTTGAAATAAGTCACAATCTAACTCTTGTTTGAAGTAATTGACTAGTGATCATTCAGGCCACTGCCCCAAACGATTAATAATTTTCCTGAATTCACGGACATATTCCTTTGCAGGGCGACCTCTCTGCCTCAGATGGTGGATTTCTTTCTCAGCCATCAGGACTCAGGACTCATCTTCAGTCGCTCAATGAGTAGATTAATGTTGTTCAATTCAGGAGCCCCCTTATCATGGAGGTTGATCACTCAGTCAGCAGCTTCCCCCTCAAATTTGCCGCCATAGTATTCACCATCATAGCCCCATCAAGGTAGGTTTATGCATAGCAATAAGTGCACACCTGATTTAAGAAGAAGGTCAGCTTTTCAGGATCCCCATCGAAAATGGGCTTGATGGGAGGTGGCTCGAATCTTGGTGGGGCCACCTGTGCCTGCTGCTGATCCTGGGTGACTTGCTAGTCCTGGGGACATGGCCGAATCACTCTCTGGACTTCTGTTGGCTGGGCTCCAGGACTGGCATACTGAGGCCATGGCAGTGGGCTTAGCTGGGGTACAGGACTCAGTATCGCAGCTGGTGAGGGAATGGGTGAACCAGCGTGGGCTCCAGTGGTTGGGCTGGAACTCTGGCAAGGGGGAGGGAAAGATGGATAGGTTTTGGCATTTCTCCCCACGGCACCCACCTCCTGGGCAATAGGAATTATATCTTTTACCTCCAACCAGTCAAACTTCTTCTTCAGCTGTTTGAGCGAGGAGCTGTGGATTGCTGGTTGAAATCTCCATTCCCCAGTGTCGTCCCATCCCATCGAGCCCTTTCTTTCCATCCGCAGACGAAGAACCCTGAGACGATAGCAATAAAAGCTCCCCTCCAGCGGTGACAGGAGTGCTCCTGTGCTGAGGGGCAGCCTCGGCTTGAAAGAGGTCCACTAAGGCTATAGCTCCTTCCTGCAGTACCAGCTTCTCAGGTTGGATCAACCTGGTTTTCGGCTGAGCCACTGCCAGTGATGCCTCTTCGGTGGCTGGAGCACCAACTTACACTCTGACAGCCTGAGTCCCATTGCCGCTAGCAACAGTTTCAACTTTCTCCTCCATCTCAAGTTTTCATCAGGTCTTTACCACTCTCCCCAAAGTGAGTGGGTAGGCAGCCAGGGCCCAGCACCCCAAGAAATGAACTTTTATGAGACTTGGTTTAATGTTATGATTCCGATCGACAGAGACAAATAAAGCAGAACTCCGAGGCTTGCAAATTCTTCAAAGAACATATTTATTGATACAGAGTATCGGCATTTCAAAAATGAAACCAAGTCTGAAGAAATGCATAACAATTCCCCAATACAAAGTTAAGAAATCCCACCCCTAAAGCTATGCAAGCAACCAAATTTCCCCATTCAGCTTGTTGGTGGGCTTTTCATGAAACGCCCAGCCTGCAGTCTTGGGAGCAGCCGATGACCTTGGTTCCCATGAGAGAACGTTGAAGAGAGAAAGTATGTTTTGACTAGCGCAATACCTGGCAAACCCCCTTCCCTCCAAGCTATGTGGCAACTAGGAATGAGAAGGAAAAAATGGCTGCAGCCATGCTCATTCTAAAGTTGACATTATTATTGAGAAGGACCTCTCTTTCCTTTGTGGATAAAAGTCCCCAAACTTGGAATGTGTGTGTGTGTGTGTGTTTGTGTGTGTGTGTTCATGTGCATGCTTGACTGCCGGCAGTTTGGGGAGGCGAGGTTGTGTGGCACCAAATTGTCCTCATGTCAAGTTAGTCAGTGCAACTTGCTCCCTACTGACCCAGCTGTCCCAAGTCAGCAGAGCTGGGCTGGCTGCACTTACCTGACCATGCCTACCCAGCCACGTCCACCTGGCCACACTGAGTCAGCCACACTGAGTGAATAGCAACGAACCGGCCAGATGAGCTGGCCATGCCTCCCCAGCCACATCTAACTAGTCGTGGTAACTGGGCTGTGACCACCCAGCTACGCCTACCCAGCCACCCCCATCTGGGCCTTTGAGGGCAACCATAATACTGATGTGGCCCTCAGTGAAATTGAGTTTGACACCCTGATCTAGCTGAATTTAACTTCTATCTTTTTTCCCTTGTCTCTTGTACTAAATTATCTAGGGCAATTATCGCTTTATGAAACTTTTACTTGCTCATAGAGCAAACTGGATGAAAAAGGATTTGGAAGAAATCATTCCTTTACACCTAACTACCCAACATAAGAGTCCAAGGTGCTTAGCTTTGTTGCTAAAGTATATGGCACCAGGAGAAGTAGATACACAGGACAAGAACAAGGTAAAAAAGTGTTTGGTAAACAGAGCTATCTATTTGAAAATATTCTACCAAAGCTTTCTCAGAAGCTTTAACCAGAGCAAACAGTTTAAAATAACTGGTCTATTTTAATTGATGGAATTCATTTGATCATTTTTAACATCAAGAATCATAAATCTAAATCTAGAATCTCTAGAGAAATCAAGTCAGTATTGTTCTGAATCAATTTTATCTTTTCTCAAATAGTGCAAAACTATTAGCAAGCAAGGAATTAATACTTTGCATTCCATTTCTGCATATCCATAAAACAGCTAAAGATTATAGTTATGCAATTAGCTATAGCCAGATGCTAAACAGAAATTTGCTGTTTTCTGTTAACTAAGTACTTACCTTCAATTGTTTTCAGACTCTGAAATTTATGAAAATAATTATCTTTAAATGTATTTCTATTATTTTAGTTTATTTATTATTTTTTAATAATTACAAATTTCCTGAAGAAATCTATTTCAGTGTTACTATTTTTATTATCTTTTTTTCAGTTTATATTTTCCCTTTCCTCTGAGAAGCAGGTTCCTACCTTTCTCCTAACACTGCAAAATTGTTAAAAGTTTTTGAGTATAACTGAGTGTTGGAAAAACAATGCTTGTAGATTCATAGCACACTTTATCTGTTCTTTTAACAAGAACTAATGGCTGAAATTTTGTGAGCTTGTCAAGTCTCAAGAGATATTAGTGAACCCTGAAACCTTGTGACATTTTTTGGTTGGATTGCACATTGCAAGGTTTGGTATGTTATTTGATTGCTGGCATCTTTCTTGGTATGACCTTTGGAAGTGGTTTGCCATTACTTTCTTCCTGGGGCTAAGAGAAAGTGATGGATCAAGGTAATTCTAGATGATTTCATATCCATGGCAGAACTAGAACTTAGTCTCCCAGTTTCTAGTAGTCCGATTTCTTAACTATTACAATAGACTGGTTCTCTAATATGTTACTTGGTTTAATTAACAACAACTATCTAGCTATCTATATTTTCACAATTTATCCTCACAACAGGAACTTTATGAGATGTTAAGAGTTTGCCCAGAGTCATCCAATAAACTCCAAAGTAAAGTGGAAACTTCAACCTGGGTTTCATTGGTCCTAATCAAACACTTTAAGCACAATGGTATAACTACAAATACATTGTTGATTTCAGATGCAATTTATTTCACTTTGGATTTTAAAAAAGTATTCTTTGTGTCTACTGTTATTTTTAGCAAACTGCTCTTCACTGGAGTGCCTATTACAATAATCCAGAGCACGTGAAAATTCTTATCAAACATGATTCTAACATTGGAATCCCAGACATTGAAGGCAGAATTCCACTTCATTGGGCAGCTAATCATAAGGATCCCAGTGCAGTTCATACTGTCAAATGCATTTTGGTATGATTTTTTTTTCAATGTTGGTCATATGTTACACCAGAGATAACACTTACAATTGTACTTTATTTTGCAATAATATTCCATTTAGAATATTGAATAAATTTCTGAATCTTTACTTTTTGCGGTGAAAAGAGAAGATTAACCAAAATGGTTAATTGACTTGGCTATGGAGCGAGACAAAAAACTATGCAAATGGCTATTATTTATTGTCTCATAGTTTAGGATTTGGCTAAATGAGCTATATAAGAAAAAGGTAGATTTATTGAAAGCTACTTGATAAATCCAAAATTGCATTACCCTAAAGCTCAGAATTCTATAATTGCCAATCTTGCGCCACTCAAATAATTTAATGAATATCTGTAAAAGACAGAAATATGGGTAATCCCCGAGTTACAAGTGTTCACTTAACGCTCGTTCAAAGTTACACAATAAGCGCCCCTTAGTGCTTACGAGCAAGTCCCGAAATTACAAATATTGCAGTGCCACAGCAGTTGTTCGCCCTTACGAGTGACCACAGTGGCACTGCAACATTCAACTGTGGTTATTCCCTCCCTCTCCACTCCTACCCTGGGTCTCCCTAGGCACCAGGCCTTCAATACTTTGTGAAGATTGAGATCCTTCACTTTCTTGGCTGCTCCAGGCCTTCGGTGCATTCGCAGAGAATGGAGGCCTAAAGTAACACAAGATCATGCGAGATAAGTGCTACTGATCTTGCGTGATCTCATGGTACTTTAGGTCTCTGTTCTCTGCAACAGAGAATGGAACCGAAGCTGGGTGATACTTCTGTGCCCCTCCGGTGGCCTGATCCGGGTGCCGGAGGCCTTTTACAGGCTGCTGCCACCTGGATCTAAGGCCGGGGGATGCTTCCATGGTCCTCCGGTGGCCTGATTCAGGCTCCAGAGGCCTTTTCCCAGCTGGTGCCACCCGGATCTGAGGCCCAGGGATGCTTTTGTGACCCTCAAGTGGCCCGATCCAGGCACCGTATGCCTTCTCCAGGCCGCTGCCATTTTGATCTGAGGCCAGGGAATGCTTCCACGGCTGTCCGGTGGCCTGTTTCTGGGTAGCAGCGGCCTGGAGAAGGCGTTTGGCACTTGCATTGGGCCTCCAGAAGGCCGCAGAAGCATCCACGCCCTCAGATCCAGGCGGCAGCAGCCTGGAAAAAGCATCCGGTGCCCGGATTAGGCCACAGAGGGCCACAGAAGTGTCTCCCAGCCTTAGATCAGGATGGCAGCAGCCTGGAGAAGGCCTCCGGAGCCTGGATTGGGCCTCCGGAGGGTCGCGGAAGTGTCCCCTGGTCTCAGATCAGATGGCAGCATCATGGAGAAGGCCTCTGGCACCCAGATCGGGCCTCTGGAGGGCCATGGAAGTGTTCCCCAGCCTCAGATCCAGGCGGTAGTGTCCTGGAGAAGGCCTCTGGCGCCGGGATCAGGTCGTCGGAGGTCTGCAGAAGAGTCCCCCGACCTCAGGTGAAGGAATGCAGCAGAGAGGAAACAGATCTTTTCAAGGTGAGTTCAACCCTCCATGGTCTTCCTCATCATGAGATGCCTCATGTTCACTTAACGAGCTGCGTGTGTATTAACGAGCAAAGGAGTGATCTTGTTCAAGGTACGAGATTCACTCCCACCAGTTTTCGAGTTACAAGTGGAACGGGTAGGCTCCATTACACTTGTAACTCGAGTATTATCGTTACATTATTAAATACAAAGTTCCTAAATACCAAAATGTGGAAGGTGGAAGAGATTTGGAATTCTAATATGAACAAAAATATTTTAACTTAAATTATTGCAATAATAACAACAGCAACAATATCAGCATTGACAAATCCCCATCAGCCAGTTGCAAAAGGCAGTTTTACTTGGAACATTATGCAACAGTACGTTTAACTCCATCAAAATCCATCTATTTCATGTCCTTGGGAAGAACTTGTTAGGTAGATTAAAAATGCGAAATCCGGTGTAAATATCTGCTTCATTGTGCATTTGTCAATAATTGGTCAGTCTTCTGCTTAAAGTTTTTTAAATTGTTCTGCAGCCAAATAAATTCTAGGAACAGCTTACAAATCTATTTATTCAAACATCCAATTTACCTGTATTAGGTCAATGACCATTTATTAAGCATTTGCAACATGATGGTACCTTGATTCAGAGATTTCTGAGATGCTGGCATTGTTAGGTCCCTACTGGAATGCTGCCATTCCAAGAGGAGGGGGAAGGCCTCCTTGGGGATTGAATATATTTCTATATTGTTTCTGCTTTTGTTTTGATGTATCTGCATTGGAATTGGGGAGGGGGGAATGAGTCCTCTGGCTTGATTCCTTTCCAGCTAATTCCTGCCTGTTACCAAGGTCATGGTACCAGCGAAGAACTTATCACTTTTTCAACTCGGATTTCTCACAACAATTTCATGCCAGCAGATTGGCTCCAGATGGATTGGGGCAATGGGGTGGGGGGTGGACATGGGAAATTAACTAAATATTTTTGCGTGGGAACTTCAAATTCCATCTGACCTCTCTGCAATCATTTTCTCTCAGTAAAAGATCCTTTTGAAATAATGCTGTTTCAAGAGTCATGCTTTCCTGAGGAGATAGCTGAGGTGGAATCTGCAAAGTGGTCAACCCAGAGAGGCATCCGCCCTACCGTGGGGACCATGCAAATGATGTCTCACAAAGGCAGCGATCAAGAAGAAGTTGGGTGCTGGGGAGAAGCCTCTGCTAGGTTCTGCTAAGCACAAGCTCTGCTGGATTGACAGACGGAGGAAGCTGCCAGCCTAGGGGACTCATCTAAGGCAATATGGTCCATTGGCATGGAAAGAGAGACAACTGGAAACGGAGGACCAAGAGGGTCACCCTTACCTAAGGCAGAGGCTGGCATGGGTGGAGAGACAACCTGGTGGCACTGGACAATGATGAGGGGAATGGGGAAGAACCTGACCACACCAATCTCATCATGAAGCAAGCAATGTACTTCATGATGGAAACCTTCCAGAACCTGAAGGCATGAGAAATCTTAGCCCAAATGATGGGGACAACAAGTGACACGGTCAGTGAACGGAGGAGGGAAAATATCATCCTTGAGCACTGCAGCAGGCATGATTGAAGCTTTAGAAGGGGCAATAGCCACTGCGGTAGCGCCCCCTCAAGGGATTCTTGAGAAGCAAATGCCCCCTGGGCTGGCGATTGTGGGAATCACCAGCAGAAGCAGAAGCAGAGAATTCAATGGGGACCCTCAATAGCTTTGGCTTTTCTTAGTCCATGTCCTCACTTACATGCAGGAGTACAGCCATGACATCCCCACTGAGGGGGCCAGAGTCAGGGTCATTATCCTGGCACTGGAGGGGTCCGCGGTAAGATGGATGGTGATCCTCCATAACGCGAACACCTCAGAGCTACACAACTTCAACTGGTTCATGATAGCTCTAAGACAAGCCCCCTGGTCAATCGCAAAGCCTGAGGCTGCATAAAGATGATGCGGCAGGGATGCCACCAGTTGTTCAATACACCGAACAGTTCCGGGACTTGGCTTGCCATCTCAACTGGCCAGAAGACATCCTTGTGAATTGTTTCAAAGATGGCCTGAATGACGACTTATACAATGCCTCCATGACTGGTGCATGCTAGCCAAGGAAGCCGAAATCAACCAAGCCTGAAATAAGTACTGCTCCAGCAAAGCTTGGAAAAGATCACCTCCCAGAGAAGAAAAGGGAGGCAGCCAAACCCCAGGCCCGGCTGGTACGTTCCACTGCCTGCTTCAAATGTGAAAAAGAAGGCCACCAAACAGCCGAATGCAGAGCCAAGACCCCAGCAAAGAAGGGGGAGTAGGTACCAAGTGGGAAAGCTGCCAAGTCACAACCACGCACAAAGGAGATGGCCCTGAAGACCATGGAGGTCATGGAGTTCAGCTTCTCGCCAAAATGGAGGAAGAGAATTCCAACCCCATCAGAAGAAGACCAAGGGTTCTTGGACACCAATTATCCCTTGGTAAGTGGACCAATCATGCCAATAACTATGCCTATAGAGTTGTATCTCCCCGACACTGAGCAAACAGCAGCCCTGAAAGCCCTGCTAGTCTCGGGATGCACCAGATGTACGGTAAGCCCAGCCTTAGTAGAGAAGATGGGGATCGTTTAAGAAGGCTAAAAACCCCAATTGCATTCTGCCAATTAGATGGGTTAGTCGCAGGGGCATCCCAACCACATTTGCCACCAAATCCTTAGGGATGACAATGGGGGCTAACTCAGAGACTTTAACGTTCATGGTAGCCCCTGGAATGGAGAGGCCATTCATCCTGGGGCTGGGCTGGCTGACAAAAAGGAATCCACAGGTGGATTGGAGGAAGTGACTGTTGAACTTCCCACTGAAAGTAAAGCTCTCATGTCAGGCAGTGCACCTTCCCCAACGGGCCCTCTGCCAAGAAATCGGAGTGACAGCAAAAGGGAAAGACTTGCAAGAAGCTTACTATTGCGTAAGGGGATGAGTGGAAGACCGCTTTTAACTGCTCTCTAGGCTGCTTCCAATTTAAAATACTTCCCTTTGGCTTACAAGGAGCACCCACGGTGTTCATGCAAATTATTAACGATGTGATCCATGAACATCTATACAAGGGGGTCCTAGTGTATCTTGATGACATTTTAATTTATACTGAAACAAAAGTGGAGCATGTGAAACTCGTCAAGCCATTTTAAAGAAGCACCCAAGCCCTGAAACTTGATATTCAAGTAGACACCAGCAATGTCGTAATAGGGGCCATGCTACTACAGAAGAATGAGGAGGGGCAACACGTCAAAAAAAAGCTGACTGAAACCAAGCAATGTTGGGCAGTATGGGAGAAGGAGGCCTATGCAGTCAGATGGGCTCTCCTGTCCTATAAACATTTTCTAGAAGGGATTAAAATCCCATTCCAACTCTTGACTGATCACAAAAACCTGGAAGGTCTGAAAGTTAACCCCCAAACAAGTATGGTGAGCTCAGTACTTCCAATGTTTATCGTGAGAGAAAAACTTCCCGGCAGACTCTCTGTCGGGAATGCTGCAATACAGTAGCTCCAAAGCGGAAGTCTCTCCTCATCTCAGCTGCCAGCCCAGGTGACCACAAGAGTGCTGCAGAAAGAAATTTCCCCTATGGACAATGCTACTGCAGCAGCATTTAAAGAAGCCCTGGAGGGAAACAAGTGGTTTAGCAACCACAAGAATGTCTGCTCAATGCAGAACAGGCTGGCCTGGGTGGGTGGAAAACTGTATGTACCTGCCAGCCAGAGGCTAAAAACCATGCAAACTTGCCATGACTCAAAGTTCATGTTGCATTTTGGATTCATGAAAAATCTGCATCTCCTCAAGAGACAGTTCTGGTGCCCTTCCCTCAAAAAGGACATTGAGAGTTATGTTTCCAGCTGCCCTGTATGCGTGACCACAAAACGGAGGCAAGGGAAAATGCCAGGGCTATTTCAGTTAGTGGCTGAGCCATCAGCACCCTGGAGAAAGATTTCCATGGACTTTATTGTGGAACTTCCAGAAAGCACGGGAAACAGTAATTTGGATAGTGACTGATGTGTTTTCCAAGCAGGTACATTTCATCCACTGCCAGAAATTTCCAACAACCAAAGGGTTGGCAAAGATGTTTCTTCAACATGTTTACCAACTACATGAGGCGCTGCAAAGCATCATCTTGGATAGAAGGACCCAATTCACATCAAAGTTCTGGAGAGCTTTTTTGGACCTCCTAGGTCAGTGATGGCGAACCTTTTAGAGACCGAGTGCCCAAACTGCAACCCCAAACCCACTTATGTATCATTGGGTGCTGGGGGCGTGGCCAACTGGGTGGATGTGGCCAACTGGGTGGGCATGGCCCATTGAGTGGGCGTGGCTGCGGTGGTAACAACAGACTGGGTGGGACTAAAAAGTTCAATCAATCAATTCCAACTTTGCAAGATCTTTTTTTTCCCGTGAGAAGTTGAAATTGATTGATTGAACCTTTTTTTTGCACATGATGGCAGAGGCCTAAAGCGAAAAGGTTTTTTAAAACCCAGCTGAAGGCCTAGGACGGGTATGGCGCATGTGCCCACAGAGAGGGCTCTGAGTGCCACCTGTGGCACGCATACCATAGGTTCACCACCACAGTCCTAGGAACTGACCAAGGACTTAGTTCTAGTCACCATCCACAAACGAATGAGGGGACACAATGAATGAACTCTGTTCTAGAGCAGTACCTGTGTCCTTCATTAATTACCAACAGGACGACTGGACCGACCTCCTGCCATTTGCTGAAATAGCATACAGTGACGCTGTACACACCAGCACAAGCTTCACACCTTTCTGAGTGGCAATGGGGCAAGATTTTAAACCAGTGCTTGAGCTGCCAGCTAAAGACCCCACAATCCCCTCCTTAAAAGGATGAATAGATCAGTTAAATAATACCTGGCCCATGTTGCACAAGCACTTGCAAAGGCCAGGGCAACTTACAAAACCCAAGCCGATAAAAAGAGTAGAGTCTAAACCATTTCACATTGGTGACCGAGTATGTTTATCCACAAGGTTCCTACAATCCTTGCAGCTCTCAAAAAAGTTAGGGCCAAAATATGTAGGACTTTTTCCCAGAAAACAAATTATTAACCCAGTCACAGTAAAGTTAGAATTACTAAAATTGTTGAGAAAAGTCCATCCCATTTTCCATTTCAGTCTCCTAAAATGAGAGGTGGTTTCTTCCCTACGGCCAGTACCCCCTCCAGTTCCCAAACTTTTTAGGACCATTTAGTTCAGGGGTTCTCAACCTTGGCAACTTTAAGACTTGTGGACTTCAACTCCCAGAATTCCTCAGCCAGCAAAGCAAAGCTGGCTGAGGAATTCTGGGAGTTGAAGTCCACAAGTCTTAAAGTTGCCAAGGTTGAGAACCCCTGATTTAGTTTGATTCCTTTGACTCCTTTCCAGCTAACTTCTGCCTGTTACCAGGGTCCCGGCACCAGGGAACAATTTGTTATCATCTTTTCGGCTCAGAGTTCTCACAACTTCATACCAGCGGGTTGGCTCTAAATGGACTGGGGCAATGGGGTTGGGGTGGATAATGGGAAATTAACTAAATGTTTTCATGCAGGAACTTCAGATTCTGCCTGACTTCTCTGCAATCATTTTCTCTCAGTAAAATATCCTTTTGAAATAACACTGTTTCAAGAGTCATACTTTCCTTAGGAGATAGATGAGGCAGGGCTTTATAGGCATATTGAAAAAACAAGCAAGGAGATAATCATTGTTCTCCACTGTCCTCTGTTTAAATTATAAAATCCATATTTTGTTAGGTGCATAAATTCCTTGTAGATAGAAATAGAAGTGAGATTAATTGACTTCATAAAGTATTAACTATGCTGGAGATAATCAAAGACAAATTACAGAAAAATATCAATGGAATTTGGTTGGTTATGTAATGAGGGCAAAAGAGCACCTTCAAGATGGAACCAGCATCTTCTTTGAGGTCCATCAGTGACTGGTTTCCTGGCTGTTGCCATCTCTTTATTATAAACCAACTTCTCCCTTCAATCCAAGCATCCAGAGAACCAGCAGAGAATTAAACAGAAAATCCTCATTCTATACTGGGTCTGGCTAAATACAAAAAAAGGAAATCAAAACAAAATTTTAGAAGTCTGTAGCTCGGCTAGGATCGAAAGAAAAAATAAACTTTAATAAAGTTATCAAGAGAAAATAAATTTAAACATGCAACACATTCAGTAGTTTTTTTGTTTAAAAAAAACAACCCTAAAGCAATTCTAACTAAACTAACTTTCAGTCTTGTCTAAGAAAAACCTCTCATCCAGATCTCTACCCACCCTTCTCACCAAAACCACCACATCAAATTCTTCTGTCAAAATCTAATGGAACCCTTCTTTTATTGGCCCTCAGGGATCAGTGACCATCTATGGCACATCAGATTGGCTTTTGATTTAAAAGGCAAGCTGCTCCTCATTACAGGTGGCCATTTTAAAAAAGATATTTCCAACCTTATCCTTTTAGAAATATTGTTATGTTATGCTATATGTCCCTGTAATCCTCAGATATGGGGGAAATTACTTAAGAAAAGTGCAGTTATGCTAGGAAAATATGTAAATTTGCCTGGAAAAAGTCATGCAAAATGAGTAGAAGAGGGGGAATAAGGGAATATGTATGTATGATTTCAATTCTACTATTAACAAATTGCTTACTTCAGTACAAATATATTATTCTCTAGCTATAATTGTGGCTTCCAATTCAGCTTTGCCAAATACAAAACAATAAATCTTGGTTATCTTTTAGGCTAACTAAGGAAAAATCAACAGTACAACTGTTGTACAATTTCAAGCAAGATTAGACAAAGATCCAGAGGAAACATGGTGAATATATAGATCCAACTTTCCACTTGCTGAGATTCACAAACTGAAACTGATCCAGTATAATGCATGAAGAGTTACCAAAAGCTGGAGGGAAATGGGAAGAGACTTTAAATTAACCTTTAGTTAAACTGTTTCAATCCATCCACTTACTACCAACATTTTTTTCTATAAACATCAGAGGATAGGTCTTGTTATGGAGGATGGTTGTATACCTTTATATATTGATTGTATTTTATCAGTAGCATAAGACACTTTAATTTCTAGAGACGTTGATTAGAATGCAAATTTACTAATGTTAAATAAAAAGTATAGATTGTAAAATGTGATAACATTAAAGCACAAATAGTGCCCATCTCCAATATGGATGGACAACTTCTAGTCAGTCAAATTTACTTTCCAACTGAAGTGCCATTAAAAAGTTACAAACTGGGAATTTTGCCCAAGTTTTTTCTTGATTTTGGAGGAGATTGGGCAGATTAATGATAGAGATGTCCAGTTGATCCCCCATAAGTTTCTTTTCCCATTTCTGTATCTTATTTTCATATTTTACCCCCAAATTCTATTACCAAAACTTGGCTATTTTGCCCTAAATTTCAGCAGCACAATTTCAACCTATTTTTAAGGATAGGAATGAGTATTCAACACCCATGTTTCTAGAGGCAATCCATTTTCATGTCTATCCTTATTTTTGCACAAAAAGCCTTTTAAAAATGGCAACACCAAAATTTGGCAATTTACTACCACACTTTGGTGATACAGTTTCATGATATTAGGTTGCCTACCATTGCCTTAAGTAATAAATGTAATTTTGTTCTAAAGAAGAATTTTAATTACCATCAATAGGTACAGTTAATATTTTTTTTAATTAAAATAGCATCTTACTTAATTTACTGGTTGAACTCCAATAGAACTTTTTAAATACCTATTGCCATTTCTAAAAGTTCACTGTATCTTTTTAACTGGCCTTTTTATAAACCAGGATGCTGCGCCAACTGAATCTCTGCTAAACTGGCAAGATTATGAAGGACGAACTCCCCTCCATTTTGCAGTTGCCGATGGGAATATAGCTGTTGTTGATCTGCTGACTTCCTATGAAAGTTGCAACGTGTCTTCTTATGATAATTTATTTCGAACTCCGCTTCACTGGGCAGCTTTATTGGGTAAATTATGAATGGTAGAAATTCTTTACCTTTTTGAGCATATTTGTCACTTAATTTTGTGGAATATTGTTTTTCTCAGTTAAGACCCTGCATCCTGAGATAGGTAGTAAGGAGGTTGCCTTGAAAAATACAGAAAAATATGATCATGAGATCAATTTATACTAACTTAATCCATTGATTCATGCAGTTCAATTTATCTATATATGGATCTTGTGTAGGGTATAGCTTTCAGAATCTTCCAAGACCCAGACTGTCCTTATTGATTGTTTATACTATTTACCTATTTTTATCTGTGTTAGTTGAGTAGCACAGAATACGAGGGAGATAATATGAAGGAGAGATTTAAAACTCTGTCCATTTTCTCTTCTACCTACTATTCAGATAAATCACAGGGTTTAAGAAAGTAGTAGTGGAAGGGTAAATGCTATTTGAATTAACGACTCTTCCAGTGTTAACTTAATTTTGTTGTCTATATCCACAGACAGAAGCACTTTTGAGATTTGACAAGTACCCAATAACAGCATCGGTACCATTGTAGCTGGAGAAAGAAACAGAAAATTAAAATAGTTCATCCCCCTCCCCCTTATCTTACTTAGCTCCTTCAACACTTTTGAGAAATTGCGCTCCTTTAACTCACTACTTTCTAAAATATTGACACAAAATTTTAGAACTATCTCAAAACATTCCAAAATTTAATGTTAGGCAGCAACAAATCATGCAATTTTCCCTGAAAAGAAGTCGCAATTCTTAATGGCTGGAATTACCAGTCACTGTAGATACCCACTCATAGTAATTTGAGCCATGGTGAAAATGAGAAAATGTTATTTTGAATAATTAAATGTATAGCAAAACATAGGCCATATTTTCTCCCTTCATTTATTGTTTTGAATAATATAAAATCTTTTGCTACCCAGTGTTTTACATTATTAAACATCTGACATGAGGATCCTTGCAATCATAATTTCCATATTGCTACTTAGTAGGTAAAGCAAAAACTGTACAGCAGAGGATAAATATGAGTAAATGTACCGGTAGTTACTTAAGATTTAGTTAATAATATGGGCTAAAATTTTGGACAGCCTTAATGAGCTTTATGAAGGGATTTAAGCTGGAAAAACAGATTGCCAAATCGGTCATTAATACCATACATTGATTCGTGACAATTCTAGAGAATTAAGAAGCCATGGTATTGTAGTGGTTAGAATGCAGCATTGCAAGCTAACTCTGCTCACAGCCAGGAGTTTGATTCTAATCAACTCAAGATTGTTGGGGGCAATATGCTGACATTTGTAAACTGCTCAGAGAGTCTTGCAAAGCATTGTGGAGCAGTATATAAGTGCTATTGCTGTTTTATAAATAGCTGAATGCTGTATTATTCAATCAATTGTTCTGGACTTGATCAGAGTTCTGGTCTATATTTTTGTAAATCAGTTTAGCCTCTTTCCACAAAGAGAATGCAACTCTTTGAAGAGTCAAGGCGGGATATATCTAAGCTTCAAGATGAAAGATGATGACTTACCTCATAACGCAATAGCACTTAGTTTTGTATAGAATCTTATAACCAGACTTTTTAAAAGCTAGCCATTTCAAACTGTAACTTTTGAAAATATCTTCATTTCCTTATGAAATGAAGGAATAAATATTTTTTTAAAAAAGGCTGGAAAACACTTGAGTTAGGAAAGCAGTTTGGAAAAGGGATAAGCAATCAGAAGAGTTTGTTCTTGGATTACATTTTCAAGAATGAGATTCAAAAATAATTTTGCCCCTATTGATTTGATTTGGAGGATGAGGCTTTCATTTTTCAGTGCAGGTGTTTGGTTGAGGTAGATGTATAATCTTGGTATTGCTAGTTTTGTTATGTAGAATCAACTAAAGGGCTTATGCTCTCACTGTATTTTTAATAATAAAATTATTATGCTCTCAGACAAATATAAAAATGCATTATATTGGTTCAAGTAATAACAATAAAATAAGAAATATAAAGGTTACATAAGTTTACATATAATCATTACAGCAATAATAAAAGGGAAGAACACCAATATTCATTTTCATACACTTTGTTTTATTAATAATGCTATGCCCAGTAAGTTATCAACAAGATGTTGCTATTTACCATGTGAATTTACAGCCCTCACCTGCAAATAAATTGTTCCTATAAAAATTACAATTCTTGGTTTTAAGGTTCTATGATGGTATAACAGATATGGCAATAGAAGAGTCAAAATACAAAGACATAACCAGTGTTGCTGTATATCTGCCCCTCATTCATAGAGTTTTCCATTGAGGGGAGTATTCATATATTTACTCTTACAAATTCCTAAAGAACTAATGAGAAAAAGTGAACACTGTTATTCTTTGGTAGAATCAGCTATTTCAATGATGGCGAACCTTTTAGAGACCAAGTGCCCCAAAACCGCCCCCTATCCCTGTCCCCGCTCTACTGTGCCTGCTGTGCCATCCACCACCTCCACAACCCACCACAGATCACCCAGGCAGCCCAGCAGTGCCATGGTGGCCATGCCCTCCGCCCGTGCCCTGCAGCATCATCTGTGTGCGATGGGGCGCAAGGGCGGAGTCTTGTCCTCGCTGCCCGGCTACCATGTCCTTGGCTGCGTTGCTTCGCGTGAGCCGTGCCCGGGGGCGATTCTCCTCCAGGGGGCTACTGGTGAGGAGGGAGCCGTAGGAGGAGGCGAGGCTGGGGTGACGGTGCATGTGCCTACAGAAAGGGCTCCAAGTACTGCCTCTGGCACGTGTGCCATAGGTTCGCCACCTCTAAGCTATTTGATAACTCATGTTACCTGGAAATTGTGTGACCAAATTTGACCTTTGCACTTAGAAAGATTCTACCTCAGCCTACCTGTATCTGGATCACTAAGTGCCTGTTTTAATATTCCCCCCCTTGCTTGTCATACCCCACCTCCTCAAAGATGGGGAATAAAGTCTATTCTGTGGCATGTTTTGCTCAACATTCATTTTCTACAATACATGGAAAGGTTAAAGAATGTTAAAGAGACTGTGCCTTGTTGTTCAGCATGAAGTTTTATTTAAAAATTAAACATTCTTTTCCAATTTCCATTCCATGTGCCTCTAAGAAGAGAGTCATCTGCATTCATTTCATTCATTTGAAGAGTTGCTTAGCATTGTGACCTAAGCAGATCTCTGCTGTATGAAGTTTGCCAGAATTTCCAATGGGCTCATCTTAGATTTAGGCATCTCATATTTATTTTGTTGGATCCAGTTCTAATTTTAATTAAACTAAGTATTATTTAAACTAGACTTTTAAATTTAATTTCTCTCATAAGAGAAAAATATAATGCTCATCTATTAGAATAAAAATGTAGGTAGTCCTCAATTTATAACTATTCATTTAGTTATAACAGCACTGATAAAAATGACGTATGTTGTTCTTTCACACTTATGATTCTTGCAGCACCTCCATGGTCATGTGATTAAAATTTAAATGCTTGGCAACTGGCATATATTTATAATGGTGGCAGTGTCCTGGGGTCATGTGGCCACCTTTGCAACCTTCTCACAAGCAAAGTCAATAGGGAAGCCAGATTCATTTAACTGTACTACTAACAATTGCAGTGATTCACTTAATAACTGTGGCCAGAGAGGTCATAAAAATTGGGCAAAACTCACTTAACAACTGTGTTGCTTAATAATGGAAATTTTGGGCTTGATTGGGGTCATAAGTTGAGGACTACCTATATATTGTTCATAAATATGTGCTTTTTCTTCTTTTGATTTTTAGGTCATGCACAGATTGTCCATGTTCTTTTAGAAAGAAACAAAGTTGGAACAATCCTTTCTGATAGTCAAGGGGCAACACCTTTACATTATGCAGCACAAAGCAACTTTTCTGTAAGTGAAATAAATAGTTTATTTGAAAATGTCATAACATTGAATCTTTTTAATTAGTCTAGTTATTAAGGCTGTGTTTTTTCATATTAAAGATTGTGAAGAAACAGTATTTTTTAAGGTGAAAGTAGTATTTACTATCATTTCATCTTTATTGCTGTTCTTTGTACTCTTTCTAGAGTCTCAATATTTTATCATATTTTGGTGACCAAAACTAGATAAATATTCTAAGTGTGGCTGTCAGAACCCACATGTTGGGAGGGGGCATTTCTTTTTCTTTCCTGAGGGTTCTGTCATTCTCCTGGAGGGAGGGGAGAACTATGGGAACTACAATGTATCCTCTCTGCTTCATCTATTTGCTTGCTCTTTGAACTGTTCCCCCTTGATGCCACTCTGGGGGTAAGAAAGGAATGTGCCTTTGGCCATCTGGCTTATCTCTCATTGCAGAAGACTAGGTGCGAAGACCTAACAACAGCTTCACAGCTTGGGAACAGCACCTTTGGGAACAGCAGATTCAACACCAGGGGATTCGCCCCTTTGAACTAACCAGATGGACTATTGGGGTGGGATTTGCTTCTTGCTCTTTTAACCTATTGATTCATGTGGGAACCCCTCAGATCCTACCTTCTGTGCCTGCTGTCAACTTCTCCTAATAAAAGATCCTTTTGAGATGAAATCGTTCCAAGAGTCCTGCTTTCTTGGGAAGAGGTTTGGAAGCAGGTCCTTACAGTGGCCTTACCATGGCATTATAAAGCAGTACTTAACACTTTACGTGATCTTGATTCTATTCTTCTATGACTAGGACTGCATTGGCTTTTTTGGCAACATGCACACACTACTGGCTCAGATTTAAGTGGTTGTCTACTAGGACTCATGAATTCCTCGTGCAGTTACTTGTATTGAGCCAAGTTCAGTATTCTATACCTGTACACTTGGTTTTTCTTGCTTAAGTGAAAAACCTTACTTTTTGCACAATTGAATTTCATTTTGTCAGATAGAGCCTAGTGTTCAAGTATATTGAGATCCCTCTGTATTTTGAGCCTATCTTCTGGAGCATAAGGATCTGCCTCAATTAGATCTCCCAAGAAAGCAGAACTCTTGGAACAGGCATTGTATCATAAAGGAACTTTTATTGAGAGTTAGTGATAGCAGTAGAGCAAAGCAAGGTTTGAAGAATTCGTACATGAAAAGTGACATCATAATGCCCAGGTAGAACTCTTCTCTCCAGTTTCCAATCGTCTGGTTGAAATCCAGCCAATCCATAGGTGCTGTGTTGTTTTGAAAACCTGGTGATTTAGCACCCATTTCAAGGTCTCTCTCAGTTTCATTTCTCAATGGTCCCAGGCTCTGTTGTCTGGAAATAAGGCAGATGTCTTCAAGCCACATTCCTTTCTCATAGATGGAGGCACTTTCACAGAGGACAGAGCAGAACAAGGCAGAGCAAGACAAATACATTCCCCAGCCCCCTCCCACCAGAATGGCATACCCCAAAACAGAGTACAGATAATAAAAGGTATGCAAGCAAATTAGAGGGTCTGACATACGGCCGCCCTTAATAGAACAACAAATCCACCTATAAAACAAAATAGGGAAGGGAAAAAGAGGGAAACAACCACATCAGTCAGGTTTATCTGGATAGCATGCATGAAACTGCTTGAGTAATCTTGGAGCTCTAATGTGTTTTTTATAAATCCACTTGTTTTGCGAGGCAGGAAGATCTTTCTAGGCAACCAAATACTGAGTACAGTTGTGATTTTTGCCAGAGTCTAAAATGTCTTTGATCTCAAAGTGCTGCTCACTCTCCACCATAATGGGCGGTGGAGGAGGAATGGTGGCACGCCTTAACGCAGATGTAATTTCAGGTTTCAGCAAACTGCAGTGGAAAACTGGGTGGATTTGACACAGGCTCTTAGGGAGTTCTAATTCTACTGTGACTGGATTTATTATGTGCTTAATAGGGAAAGGACCGATGTATTTCGGCCCTAGCTTTTTAGAGGGTTGCAATGATTGTAAAAACCTGGTGGAAAGGTAAACTCTGTTGGCACTAAGAACCAGTCACAAGCATGTCTTGAGAGAAGCTAACGACGTCCGTCTGCCATATTCTGCACCCCTACAAAACTCTATTCCCCACATGAAAACGTTTTGGTTCCATTCTTTTTTTTTATCTGCCTGAGCCTTAGATGCTGCTTTAGCTTCATCTAGGGTTTTCCTAACCACAGGCCAAATGTTCTGTAACTGATATACCCAGGCCTTAAGAGAAGGAATTGCAGGTTCATTGGCAGGCAATTCAGGCATAGGGTGAAAGTCTGTCCATTAGCTAGTTGAAAGGCAGTGAAACCAGTGCTGGAGTGCACCGCATTGTTATAGGCCACTTCAGCAAATGGTAGCAGATCAGTCCAATTATCCTGTTGATAATTAATAAAACAGCGAATGTACTGTTCGAGAACAGAGTTCGTTTGTTTTATCCCCCCATTCGTTTGAGGATGATGACCAAATGACAGTCCTTGATCAGAACCTAAAAGGTCCCAAAAGACTCTCCAGAACTTAGAAGTAAATTGGACACCCCTATCTGAGAAAATACCCTGTGGGGCTCCATGCAGCCAATAAATATGCTGCACAAATAATTTGGCCAAAGTTTTTGCAGTCGGAACCTTCTGACATGGAATAAAATGGGCCTTTTTGAGAACAAATCAGTAACAACCCAAATGACAGTGTTCCCCATGCTTTCGGGCAACTCCACAATAAAATCCATACAGATCTCTCTCCAAGGTGCTGAAGGGTTCACTACTGGCTGTAGGAGCCCAGGCATTTTTCCTTGCCTATGCTTAGCGACTGCACAAATAGGGCAGCAGGCAACATAACTTTCAATGTCCTTCTTTAGAGAGGGCCACCAGAATTCTCTTTTAAGCAGGTGGAGGATTTTTATAAACCCAAAATGTCCACTAATTTTGAGTCATGACAGGATTGCATAATTTTCAGCCTGTGGGCTGCAGGAACATATAAGGTTCTGCCAACCTAGGCCAACCTATCCTTCATGGAATAGAGATTTCTATGGTTCTGAAACCACTCGTCTTTCTCCAGTGCTCTTTTGAATTCCATTACCCCAGCCCCCTCCCACCAGAATGGCAGACCCCGAAAAAGAGTACAAAATAATAAAAGGCATGCAAGCAAATTAGAGGGGTCTGACATGGAGTTTTGGCTATTCCTCCTAGCTTGGTGATATTTGCAAATTTGATGAGTTCCTCTTTTATCCCTTCATCTAAATTGTTTATGAAGATTTCATTTCATTTCATTTATTTCGATGTTGAAGAGAACTGGGCTAAGACAGAACCTTGGAGTACCCCACTGCTTACATTCCTCCATGTAAATGTAGTTCCATTAAGGACTACACATTGAGTGTAATTTATCAGCCAGTACGAATTCCTCTGGTAATGATGCATCTATCCCATATTTTTCTAACTTACCAAGAAATAGGTTGTGGACTACTTTGTCAAGTATTCTACTTTGTCAATTTGATTCCAATAAAATGAAACACTCATCCCGATACTTCCAGAACACCACAGGTTCCTTCGGTTTTGTTACGCGCACTGGCATTACCAATACAGGGCCCTTCCCTTTGGTCTCTCTTCAGCCCCAAGGGTTTTCACAAAGATTTTGGCAGTATTGGCGGCTCACCTCAGGATGATGCCGGTGTGCAGGTAATGTTATCTAGATGATATTCTAGTACAGTCCAGCTCTTTCCAGTCGGCTCTGTCAGACCTGGAAGTCACGATACATACCCTTCAGATTCACGGGTTCTCCGTGAACTTCAAAAAGAGCCACACAATCCCCACCTAGGGGCGATTATAGATTCAGATCTTTGCAAAGTTTATCTTTCGCAGGAGCGTAGGGTCAGCATCCGGAAATTCATACACCAGGTTTGGAGAGAGAAAGTAGTGCCCCTGGTCCAACTGTCTCAACTCCTGGGAAAGATAGTTTCTTGCATGGGGATCGTTCCGTGGGCCAGACTCCACTCCAGAAACCTCCAATGGTTTCTTCTTCCCTTCCATCAACGGAACCTCAGTGCGTCCACCAGAAAGGTCAGGGTTCCTCACCACACTCTGTTATCTCTTCTATGGTGGGCTTCATCCGCAATGTCCAAGGGGACCATTTTCATGGAGCCCCTCAGGCTCACCTTGACCACAGACGCCAGTCTGTTCAGTTCGGGTACCCATCTACAGTGGTCCCGGTCAGATCTGGCTCACAACATAAATTGGCTCAAACTCAGAGCCATACACTTGGCACTCCGCCAGTTCTCCTCCCTAGTGTCGGGAAGACACATCCTGATTCTGACAGACAACGTGGCAGCCAAGGCTCACGTCAACAAACAAGGAGAGACCCGGTCATGGTCACTCATGCAGGAGGCCCTGGATCTGGGTCTGTAGGCAGAGTCCACTTTGGGTTCCATCAGGGCGGAACATATATCAGGAGAGGCAACTCGACAAGCGGATTCCCTGAGCAGGGTCACATTAGACCACTCGGAGTGGCACCTGGACCCGGCACTGTTCAGGGAAATCTCGAGCAGGTTTGGGCATCTACATCTGGATCTCTTTGCCTCCCCGATTAACACTCAACTCCCCAGGTTTTTCACCAGGTTCCCGGCACGGGGGCGGAAGGATTAGACACCGGGGTCTACTTTACACTTTTCCTCCCTTCCCGTTATTACAGGCAACCATCTGCAAACTGATTCAGGAACAGGCGGAGATAATCATAATTGCTCCACATTGGCCACGGTGTCCGTGGTTTGCCGACCTTGTGGATCTCTCGCTCTCGCCACTGTGGAGGATTCCCCCGAACAGAGTGGCTCTCAGCCAAGGTAATCTTCAACATCCAGATCCACAGTGGCTCCAGTTGGCCGCTTGGCACTTGAGCGGGAAAGTTTAGCTAGGCAATCCTATTTGTCCGGGGTGATCTCGCTGATCCAAGCCTTGTGGTGCCCCTCAACGAATAGGATCTATGACGCCATGTGGAGGAACTTCTGCACATGGTGCACTAAGCATCAGCTCAGGCCGCTATCGGTCACCATTCCTAACATATTGGAATATCTGCTGGAAGGCTTGAATAAGGGCTTATCACCTAGTACCATCCGTAGGCAGGTTGCGGTCTTGTCAACGGTTCTTACCTGTGACAACTTGGTTCCTCTGTCGCAACACCTGGCAGTTAGTGCCTTTCTGAAGGGGGCGATTAACACTAGACCACCTGCGATGCATCGCTACCCATCTTGGGACTTGACTAGGGTGTTACAGGCTTTGACCTCTCCTCCGTTCGAACCTCTCAGGTCTTGTTCTCTTCAATTTCTTTCTTTGAAAGTGGCATTCTTAGTAGCTATCACTTCGCCCAGGTGGATTACAGAATTGGCCACACTTTCAGTCAGAAGTGATTTGTGTACCTTTTGTGAGGATAGGGTGGTCCTCAGATTGGACCCTTCCTTTATACCAAAGGTCAATACATGGTTTCATGGATCCCAAGATCTGGTTCTTCCAAATTTTTGTCCCAATCCGTCACATCGTCTGGAAAGACAGTGGCACAAGTTGGATGTGCGCAGGGCTCTGCACCACTATGTTAAGCGAACCTCGGCCTTTCGCAAGTCGGAAGCTTTATTCGTGTCCTTTCAGCCCTCCGCCATGGGTCAGAAGGTATCCTCTTCGACCATTGGTAGGTGGATCAGAGCATGCATTGCTTGGGCCTATATTTCCCAGTCACTTCCGGTTCCTACACACATTACAGCTCACTCGACCCGTAGCGCAGCTGCGTCAGCAGCCTGGTCCACCCAGGCTTCGGTCGAGGAGATCTGTAGGGCTGCGACTTGGTCCTCCCTTTCCTCGTTTGTCAAACATTACAAGATTGATAGGTGTGCAGTGGCGGATGCTGCGTTTGGTAGACGGGTCCTACGACAAGTAGTTTTGTCTCAGGGGACACAAGCCTAGATTTTCCCTCCCAGTAGGGACATGAGCGGCTTTGGTATGTCCCACCGGTGGATTCTACACTCATCATGCTAGAGAAGGGGAGTTGTCTTACCTGAATGCCTTTTCTCAGCATGATAATGTAGAATCCACACCCTCCCTTTAAGACGGTCTAGGCAGGTGTCAGGATTATTGGAGCCATTGCGCCGGACTTCGTCATGGATGCTTCGCCTTGTCAATAACTGGGAAGACACACCCAGAGGGAGGCATCGCTAAAGTTCTGACTTAGTCTCATCTGAGCAGGAAGGCTGAGATTACCCACCAGTGGATTCTATATCATCATGCTGAGAAAAGGCGTTCAGGTAAGACAACGCCCCTTCTCTTAAGTCTACACAGGATGACCATGATTATAGCTCCTTTGGGAAAATAAATTCCTCATTGCATAATAAAAGTACATGTCCAATTTTGGATATCTAAATGTGAAGGCATAATTGAGGACTATCCAAAATGGCTTTCTGTGGAAGTCACACAATGAAATACACATGAGATTTGCCATTATTAGGATGGACTTTGACAGTTAGCATTTGTTTCCTCGTCCTAAAGTTAAAAGAAGAAATTTAAAGAAAACATTTGCAGATAACAACATTCTCAATAATTACATTAGTAAGAACAATATACTTGTAATTGGTTCTATATTGAAAACATTAGATGTTGTTTGGATCCAAGATTTAGTTACTGAAAAAGAAAAAGGCAGAGATATTTCTTAAGGCTCAGGCCTCTGTTTTCATAAATTTAATATACTTAGAACTATGAAATAAAGTAGTTCTCTTAAACTATCCTAACTTTTTTTATTAGTGTTAAATATGAAATCAGATGTTTAAAATATGCAGTTCTAGGAATAAGGCACAGTTCCAGTTCCAAAACATTTCCATTCTGAAATGTTTTGAATAAATAAATGATATTCAAGAAATGCTAAGTGTTACTATTAAACTAAAATGTCTAATTGATAACATGTATTTATATGTATTTATATGTATTTATTAATATGAAATCAAAGAATGCCAGATAATGAACAAGTACCGGTACATCCATAGCCCCTCCCAAATCCATTACTACTTCTTACAAAATATTTACCACAAACTTAAGGGAAGGGCAGCAACTCAAAGTAGAGTAATTATCCCTAACCTCTCTAGATAAGATTTTTTTTTAAATTTCTTTTATTAAAACAATCAACATTGAACATAAAATCATAGTATGCATCAATTGTCATAGCACCTGATATACAACACTAAGTATTAATCTTTGTAAACGTCTGGTTTGGCAAACATTTTTCACTCCTCACGTCAAGCCTCAACTATACGCCTGTTACACTTTATTTGATTGGTGTTTCTCTTTTCTATAGTCTATCCACTGTTTCTAGTCTATCACATATTATTCATCTCAGTATTAGTACAGTCTTTTATGATCCCTAACCAAAAATCCTGAGGTAGAAATTTGATAACCTGAGGTAAATCTTATATATGGTCTATCTACTATATCTAGTCTATCACCTATTGTTCATTCGCGCTTCTGAATTAACTTCGTCTCAGTAATAGTGCAATCTTTTATAGTCCCTGACCAGGGATCCTGAGGTAGAAGTTTCCTAACCTGAGGCAGAAATTCAATCCGCTTTATCAATATTAAGGCAAACAACATTAAGCAAAAGATCATATTAAGAGGCTTTCGTCATATAACATAGACATACAACATTAGGTGTTAGTCTTTGTAAACATTTGATTTGGTAAACGTTCTTCCCTCTTTATGTCGAGCCTCAACTAAACGCCAGGTGCATTTTGTTTGATTGGTGTTTCTCTTGTATATAGTCTATCCACTGTTTCCAGTCTGTCAAATATTGTTCATTTGAGCGATCTTTCAAGTATGCCGATATTTTCGCCATTTCCGCCAAATTTGTTACTTTCACAGTCCATTCTTCCATAGGCGGTATTTCTGGATTTTTCCAGTCTTGTCCCACCAACAATCTGGCTGCTGTGATCAAGTTCAGAAATAAGCTCGTCTCTGAGGTAGTGCAATCCTTTGTTATCCCTAACAAAAAAATCTGAGGTAGAAATTCAATACGCTTTTTGAAAATGGTTTGGAGTGTCCACCATATCTTCCTCCAGAAGGCTTTGATTTTTCTGCATGTCCACCATACATGAAAGTAGGTAGCCTCCCCGTCACCGCACCTCCAGCATTTGGGCTGGGAGTCTGGATAGATGAGTGATAGTTTTTTCGGGTCGAGGTGCCACCTATAGAACATCTTGTAGAAGTTTTCCCTTAAGTGTTGCGATTTCGTAAATTCTACATTTCTCACCCAGATTTTCTCCCACATGTCCATGGTGATAGAATGCCCAAAGTCTTGTTCCCACTTTACCATACAGTTCTTGACTAGCTCGGTTTCAGAGTCCATTTCTATCAGAATGCTGTACACTCGTTTGATGTGCATGATCCCCTGTTCTCTAATATGTTTAATGAGATTCTCGTCAGTCTGGGATAAACCCTTCTTCTTGTCTTTATGCCACCTTGATTGCAGTTGTAGATATGATAGCCAGGTACCTCCTATTCCTTCATCTGCTAGCGTTGTTTGGGGTTTCAAGGAGAACGCATTTTCTTCGTCCAGTACAAGTCTACTGTAGGGCACCACTTCTTGCCCTTGGGATATGTTTACATCCCCTATTGCGTGTCCGGGGATCGTCCAGATATAGGGATCTTGTCGTGTAGAAGGTGTTTATATTTCTTCCAGACCCATAACAACGGGATTCGTAGTGGGTTCTCCTTGAAGTTCTTGTCTGCCTTTTTGTCATACACCAAGTATGCGTGCCAGCCGAATAGTAGACCATGCCCTTCAACATTCAATATTCTATCATTCTTCATGTTGATCCAGTCACTCAATGCCACCAGTGTCGCTGCGTAGTAATATAGCTTTAGATTAGGCATTTTTAGTCCCCCTCTCTCCCGTGTGTCCTGGATGATTTTTAGTTTCACCCTCGGTCTCTTGCCATCCCAAATATATCTGTTGATGTCCTTCTGCCAGTTGTCCAAGTCCACATCCTTTTTGAGTATGGGTAGCATTTGAAAGAGAAATAGAAATCTTGGCAATACGTTCATCTTTACTGCTGCTATCCTGCCCAGCAGGGACAGTCGTAGTGTTTTCCACCTTTCCAGATCTGCTTGTATCTTGTTCCACAGCACCTCATGTTATTCTTGTATAATTTCGCATTCGTTGATTCTATCTCCACTCCTAAGTATTTAACTTTCTTGACTATTTCGCAACCCGTTATTCTTTCCAAGTCCTGTCTTGCTTTGTTGTCTAGATTTTTGACTAGCATCTTTGTTTTTGATATATTTACTTTGAAGCCTGACACCCTACCATAGTCTTCCATTATCTCCATCAATCTCCTTGCTGACTGTACTGGTTGCGACATTGTCACCAGCAAGTCGTCTGCAAAGGCACATAGTCTGTAACTAGATAAGATTTTAAAAAAAGGTTCTCAAATGCTGGAAAGCTGCTACTTGTTTTATTTGGGGAAAAATCCAGTGTCAATGTAATAATCATTTTGATATTGATTAAAATCTTTATAGTTCTGGATCTGAAAAAAACATCTTATTTTACATTAATCTGATCTTGCAACCTGGTTCATACACATATAATCCTTTTAACTGGGGCTTGGAAGAAGTTATTTTCAATGTCTATGTCTAAACATTGGTACTACAGGTAGTCCTCATTTAATGACTCTAATTGGGACCAGAATTTCCATCACTAAGGAATGTAGTTGTTAAGCAAAATATCACATGATTGCAATGCTCAGTGATAGCCATTTTAATAGTTTTGATTGTGATTATTAGGCCAGGATCTCACACATCTCCTGCCATGCCACCTTCACCTCCATTTCAACTCTCCCACCCATCTTTCTCCTCCATCTCTGTCCTTTGGGCCTTTGTACTCTGCCAGCTGCCTCTCTGCTGCCCTACATTCCACCACCTCTACATCTCTGCCTTGTACTCACAAATAGATATGAGTCCTGGATCCCATACCGAAGGCACATTAAAAACTGGAAAAATTTCATATGAGTGTTCTCTGCTCCATTCTTGGATTCATTAGCAAGACTGTCTTCAACTTGGGGGTCTTGGATCATGCAAAGTCCACCCACATTGAGTCCCTGATTATCAGAGCCCAGATGAGGTGGGTGAGACATGCCATTAGAATGGATGACCATCATATGCATCATCTGTTGCTCAATAGCAGGGGTGGGCAATTAATTTTCCAAGAGACACTGTGAAAGAAACCCTATGCCATTGTGAAATCCAGTCAAGAGAACTAGGAGCTGTGACTGCTGATAGAACTCATTGGCAAACCTTATGCTATGAAATCTCCACTGGCTTTGAAGACAGGCACCACAAAAAACTGATAGAAAATTTAATGCAGAGTCACACAATAACAACTACAGCTACTACAACAATGGATTTTCAGTGCCCCATTGAGCTAGACTCTATGCCTCCAGACTGGGACTGCAGAACCACCTTCATGTCCACAGACAGCACATCTTCTTCAAAGTCAAGGATTTACCATATATAATACAGGATGTAATTGACAAGTACCACTTTCAAATGCATTTTATCTACCCTCTCCATTTTGAGACTGATTTTGAATATTTAGTGATTTTTTTATTGTGTTGCTTTTTTCCTGATCACCTATTTTGATAACATATTTTCTGAGTTTTAGAGAAATTTTCTTTTGCATAGATATAGTCCCTTCATTCAGCACCATCATAATTTTGAATAGTCACTGAAGGAATGGTATATCGAGGACTACCTGTATAGATGAAAAAAAAGTAAAAATTGGAAAAAGTTAAGAGAATTCTAATTATATTTGACTGAAATGCATTATAATATAATATTTATTCACTTTTAATGTTACTTGGAATATTAAACAATTGTTTTCTTTCTATCACTATCAATTTAATAGAGTTGAAGAGTGGTACAGTTCATAATGTTTTTCCTTAAAGAAAATGAAGTTCAAGTACCTTTTTATTAATTTATTTACAAAATTTATTGGCAGCTTACAAGTATACACACACACACATATAGTATTGTGTAAAAGTGTTAGGAAAATGTGCAGAAATGGTTTAAATTAAGAATGCTTTCAGAAATAGAAGTATTAATAGTTTATTTTTATTAACTAACAAAATGGAACATAAATGAACAGAAGAGAAATCCAAATGAAGTCAATATTTAGTAGCAGAGTTTGACTGTTTCTCACCCTGTTTTAAGCCTACCACACAGCTGTTTCTGTTTCAGTTAATGACTTGGTTTCAATCAACATATGAAATCGAGGATCATTAGCACTTGCTTGGTATAATTGGTTAATCACACATCTAACTTTAATCCTACAAAATCCCTGACTTGTAAAAGTGTAAGAATTGATGCTGTTTTGAAGGCAAAGGGTGGTTACACCAATTATTGATTTGCTTTGGATTTCTCTTCTGTTCTTTTAATTGCCATTTTATTAACTGATAAAAAATAAACTATTAACACTTCTATTTTTGAAAGCATTCTTAATTTGCAGCATTTTTGCACAACTACCTAACACTTTTGTACAATACTCTGTAACACATGTTAATGCCAACTGTTAAAATCCAATTACAAATGGAGAGGATGGGGGGGAGGTGAGATCTGTTTTTACTCAATCAATCATCTACACTGAAATGTTCCCCACCCCATTGCCCCAAGCTAACTGGGAAAGCAGGTCTTTTTAGCTCTTTACAAAAGGTCAGGAGGATTTGGGCCAATCTCACTCCAGGAGGGGGGTTGCAAGATATTCAGAGGGCAACAGCAAAAAAAGTCCTTCTCATGGACCCTGCCAACTAGAATAATCAGGCCAACAGGACCCACTGCATGCCTCCTCTGTTTACAAAAAAATATATAATTGTTTTCATTTATTATTTGAATATGGAATCATATTACAAAGTAATTTCAAAACCAACCATACTCCGTGAATATTTCTGTTATAGGAAACTGTGGAAGCATTTTTAAAACATCCTTCTGTGAGAGATGACTCAGATCTTGAGGGAAGAACTTCTTTTATGTGGGCAGCTGGTAAAGGTAGTAATGACGTCATCCAGATAATGTTAAAACTAAAACTGGTCACCGATATCAATGTGGCAGATAAATATGGTGGCACAGGTAAAAACTCTTTGTGTGTGTGCATATGTGTGTGTGTGTGTAGCTAGGATTTATGATTTACACTTAAGATTTACAATCATAACTTACACATACTAATTGCTCAATTCACCAGAGAGGGAAAGATAATAGTTTGTGCTGTTGTTTCCTAAGGAATATAACTGCATAACTAGTATTTTGAGATAATTTAAAAGGAGAGAATAGTTGCTATAGAGCATCTAAGCTCTGAGACATTATTGTTCTTATTATCCACATTAGATTAGTTTATTCAATTGTTTGTTTAATTATATGTATTTTTTAGTTTATTAATTTTCCAAAGGAATGGAGTTTGAAGTTTCTATATTATAAGCAATTGTTCACTTCTGTTTCTATTAAGTCATTCATTAGCTTAGCATTTATCAGATATGCTTAATAGGGTTTTTAAGTACACTAACAAATTCCTCTGGAAATATTATCTTTTACGATCTTAAATGTGCAACATTTTAAATCATTTGCTTAGACAAAAAGAATATTTGTACATTCTTACTTTTTCTCACTTTCTAGAGAACACCTTATTTAAGGATCACACAAAAGATTTATGACTTTACCATCCCTCATTTAATACTCCTGCCTAGCTCTGTATTTCACTAATATAGTGTTACCAGATACTAGAATCAGAGCTCTGATAAGGAAAGTTGATTTTTTTTTATGTCAAATTAATTTGTCAACTTTTTCTTTTCTAAATCTCTTTTGTTTCATTAGCATACATTAATGCTTCTCAAATCTAAGTAAATTATCTGGGTAGAAAAAAATCATAAAATGATTTTTATGATACACAAACTTATTACCCAATCACAACAATTTAAGTCAGTATAAATTAACTTAAAATATTTTATTTATATTTGGTTAAAAAGCACTTTCTGATAAATGGTTCTGAGTAATGGAGGAAAAAGCTTGGTACGCATTGGGCATAACATTATGCATATGCATCATGCTATTTTTTTCAGGATTAAGTAATATTATACAAAATGCAAAAAAATACTAATAATGTATGAAAGAATTAAAATTAAGAATTAAGATAAAAAACTAATTAAATCTAATTTATATCAACATCATTCATGATATCTTTCTGTATTTGCAAATCATTCTTATCTCTTAAAAGAACTGAAGCTGGCAAGCTGAAAACCTCAGGCCATATAAAATCATTGAACAAACAAAGGGTACATGCTTTCTATTTTCAGGCTGGGGAAAAAAAGCTGAAAAGTCTGCTATCAGAAAATGATAGAAAATTAAAACATGAAGCCAAAATAGCTTCATGGATGGATGGAAGCCATCCAGCCAGCCACCAATCCATTCCCATATACATGGATTTCTGTATTAGATTCCTGTGTTCCGTAGTTCTTCTCCATAAATATGACTTCAAGTATCTAATAAAGTTTTATCTTACCATGCTGAGTTCTCAGAAGCTTTACTTTTAACTAGTTACTGGCAAGAATTGGGTGGAGAGTCTGAAAAGTCTTGAATCAAGTAGTGCCTACATTAAAACTGACACATCCACCATCAATTATTAAAATAATAAATGTAAAAATTATATTTTGCACCTTTTCCTTTTTTTGACTATTTCATCAATGCCATCCAATCACAACTTCTCTCTCTCAGTTGTCCCTTTTCACTTTGTAATTTAATACTGTACTTATTCTTTCTAGTTGCCCAAACCATCCCAATCTCTCAATTGGTCTCTAAATTTTATATTCAGTCCATCTAATTCATCACCTATTTGCTCTGACCTTTCTCTTCTTTTCATACATGGACCTCTTAAGCAATTTATTCCCACTTAAGTTATTAATATTGTGGCACAATGGCTCTGGGCAAAATTAGTGAAGCGATTTCCCATTACTTTCCTCTTTGATTTGTTTTTCAAATTTCTAGTCTGTCTACAGACTTGGGGTTTTCTAGTGCCCTGCGTTCCAAGTGTTTATTTTGGCAAGATTGACTATAGGTGCTGCCACCATCTGCTGGAAGAACTGAAGTTTTTTTTAAACTATTTTAATGTATGTTGGATATCAGATTTGAATTCTGCTGTTATTTGAATTTATTTTCATTATTCTTTAACAAAGTTGCTGATTTCAAAAATAGTATCAGATTTTATTTGATCTAGATTTATATCACAGATCCTACATACATGTATCCAGTTTACATAAATTTTATATATAAATTTTATATATAAATTTTGTCTGTGTGTGTGTGTGTGTGTGTGTGTGTGTGTAAATAGATGCAACTGAATGGAGCAAGCCTGAGACAATAACAAAACAAATAAATGAAGAGAGTGATGTCCAACACACCTGCATGTAAATACCAATCCGTCATCTTACTGTCTGGTTTAGGTTTTGTTATATTCACTATTTTAATTAAACACTATTTAATAACTGCATTCTTTTTGACATCTTTCAGCATTACATGCTGCTGCCCTTTCTGGCCATGTCAGCACTGTGCAATTGCTTCTAAAACATTATGCCCAGGTAGATTCTGCTGATGTAATGAAACACACTCCTCTTTTCCGGGCTTGTGAAATGGGACATAAGGAGGTAATACAGACACTCATTAAAGGTCAGCTCCATAAATTTCTTCATAAATATATGACTGTCTTTAGCTTTTGACTTGAGCAAAGAGTAATGATAGTCAATATTGTGAAGGATTAGTTCATGATTGACATTGGAAAAGATAATATTTTTAACCAATCTTTTTCTAAAACATTTTAAATATATTTAAGGGGTCCTGTTCCTGAAAATTTAGAATTTTGAAGAAACTTTAAGCATGGTATAAGAATTAGTAACTTATCTTTGTAGTAGAAAATAGACTGATTAGGAATTCTCAGACATAGGAACAAATTCTGATTTTCAGTATTATAAGTATTCTATCTAATTTGGATTAGAATCTTTATTATAAATTAAAATGTAATAATTTAGATCATGGAGGGAATTTTTAGACTGCCAAATTTTCAGCTGACTGGTTTAAAACCTAATTATATATCATCTATTTTGTTATCAATCTTCACAGTCCTAAGCAGTTTTGGGAAAACTCTTTATTATGCAACCTCTTTGAAGATTTTAGATATGTCTTAGAATTTACTCAGGCTAAGAAAATAATCAGAGAAAGGCACATTTAAATATAAAAATGAGACTAGTCTGATCATAAATCCCAACAGAAATGTATGCAACATCCTAGATGACAAGTGGCTAGTTAAGTTAAGTCATTAATTTTACCATTTTAGAAAAGATTCTTTATACCCAGGTTTAACATAGCAGTTCTATATGGGAAGTGTAATAAGGGCTCTATAGTTTGCCAAATTGGTTAGTTTCTGAAATCTGAATGTAATATCATTGTACCTTTATTATCAACCTATTTCTCAAACTGCAAATAGTTAATTCACTAGGTTCGAGGGAGGAGCAGTGAAGGAAAAATAAATATAAAATATGTATCATACCAGAACATGGCAACTCTGTTATCAGGATATTAATTTTTTATGTGGGAAGAAAGAAAGAAATTTGATTACAGAGGTGTATATGCCTTTGGGTGCATGGAGAAAATATACTTCCATTGGGATAGCTTCAGTGGCAATCTTCTGCACATACACACCTGAAAACGGCCCTGCCAAACCTTTGAAAGTGGGACCTTGACACTTTGAGTAAGGAAGTTAGAAGGAGTTATGCATAGCCTCAGCATACACTTTTTTAGTTTGTTAATAAACAACTGAGGCAGACTCCGTAGAGATTGACATACATTGTTGTTGCAGGAGGAGCAAGAGTTGATTTAGTTGATCAAGATGGCCACTCTCCCTTACACTGGGCAGCTCTAGGAGGAAACCCTGATGTTTGCCAAATATTGATAGAAAATAAAATCAATCCTAATGTACAGGATTATGCAGGAAGAACTCCACTGCAGTGTGCTGCTTATGGAGGCTATATTAATTGTATGGTGCTACTATTGGAAAATAATGCAGATCCAAATATCCAAGACAAAGAGGTATGTGTTGTTTTACTATATTATTTATTATAATAGTTCAGACATGCACACATTGCTGTTGGAATATATTGGTTGAATATCAAGCTTTATCCAAGTACCAAATTCCACTAGAAATTCATAGTGTAAAAATTAGGTATCATTTATATACCTATCATGCTTGGGGAATTTATATTAGAAAACAATTTCCCATTCATTAAATTGAATACTTTTTCCAAGGGAAATTGCAAGTGTTGTTGGACTTGTCCAAATATGAAATCTGGAATGGAGTCATTGCAAATATTTAGGGCAAAAAACATTAATTTGAGCAATAAGCTGCTTCCTAATGTAAACTGTACATATATTCTTCTGTCTCCTGCCTAGATCATGATCTTAAAGGAGAGAAAATGTTAAAGATCTAATTCTGCTAACTTTCTATCCTTGTGCATATACCATGCACCTGATCCAAATGAGCTCCCCTTGCTGTTTTCTGTATTAGTTGGAGAAAAAGAGGAATACCCTGAAGAAGCTGAGAATGAGTGAGGAGAAGAAGCTGTGAGGGCTAGATAAAAATTCTTTGATATTATTCAATCAGTAAGGCCCATTAATTATTTTAGGATGATCCTACGCTGACTAACCAATTAGATAATCATGATTTGGATAATCATAACATGAATTGTCAAGAATTGAAGTAGTGAGTGCACTTTTGGGTGGTTATGTTGGCAATTTTGAGATCAAGCAAGTTTGGCGGGAAATGATTTGTGAATATTAGGGTGTAGGGTAAAGAATAATTCTCATCAGAAGATTCTAAGAAAGAGACTTGTAGAGGGATAATAAGGAATGCTGTGAATAGTAAATTTTGCCCTTCTCTAGGAACCACCGAAAAACCTGAAAAGAAAACAGAAAACAATAGAAAAAAGAATAAAAAGTGCAGGAGAAAAGAAGAAACAAGAAAAAGAAAGAAAATAATAAAAAAAGGAAAAGAAATATGCAAAGAAGTGACTTCCAAACTTCATTGCAACAAAGAAATAGATATCTCTTCATCCCATATACCATCCTTTATCTATAAGCAAATCTATAAAACATCAACTTTTCAATCTCGTTGTCAACAAAAGTCCATAAATTTGCAAACTTTGCAAAAAAATGTTTATTTTAATTTTGAACAAACCAACCAACTTTATATCACTTCCTTTTATTTCTAACTGTCTTTAATTCAATTAGAGTGTCCTGGGATTTGCTTTCTCTTCAATTCTTTTTTACGTATCCTACAGATGTCTTTAAAGCTTTGACTAACCTCTGTTGTAGATGCAGTAATAAAACATTTTCCAGGTCATTCTCTTGGTTCATAATTTGTATTTTCCTTTTAATTTTTAAAATGTCAGCCAGTTTCTGATGTATGTCCAGGAAGATATGCTTTTCTGAATCATTCTTTTGGCTTGTCATTTGTACTTCACTTTTGGTATTTTCTCTGTCTAATTTCTGTTACTGTCATTCCATTAACATTTTTAGACACAATCTATTATTGAAGTAGACATAATCTCTTGAAGTGTTGATATTGTAATTACTAATTTCTGGCTCCATTCTTCAAAGATTTCCTTTAATATTTCCAGTGTTACAATATTTTTGTTATTTTATAAGTTCCTGTATTAATTGACATCAAGAACAAGATTGCATTTTTTTTCCTTTTTCTTAGAATCTTTAGCTCCTTCTAATGTCCAGTTTCATAAATCATCATTTATCTTACAATAGCCGGAATAGCCAAATTAAATCTGTTTACCACAAAAACCTGCTTATTTTTATAATTAAAACTGAGGGGAAGGGTGACTAATCTCTAGAATCTCTAGAACGCAAAATCAATCACAAGTCCCAAGAAAACAAATCAAACAATGAGGTAGGCAATGATGAAAAAAAAGAAAAATTCAATGATCAGGAGATGCAGGAAACATACCTATAGACAGGCATAAAAGTCTTAAATGCTTATATACAAATACTCAAAGCTTCAGGAACAAACAGGGTGAACTAGAAGCAATAGTACATGAGGGAGGGTATGACATAACAAAAACCTGGTGAGACGAAACCCATGAATGGACTAATGGATGAATACATATTGTTCAAAAGAAACAGGTCTACAAAAAGAGGAGGGGGAGTTGTACTATATGTAAGAGAACACCACATAGCTACAGAAATGCACATGATCAAAGATAAAATCACCTCAGAATGTATATGGGTCAATATAAAAGAGAAAAAAGTGGCATTGCCATATGTAGGAAGCATACCACAGTAGTAACAGGAGCCTTCAACTATCCAGATATCAACTGGGATACAAGCTCTGCAGAGAGTGGGAGATCAAACAGATTCCTAACCAACCTAGCCGACAACTTTGTCACCCAAAAGGTGGAGGCGGGAACTAGTTGTAAAGCTATACTGGACTTAATCCTTACAAACAGAGAAGAAGTGATAGAGAGAATTGAAATTGTCAGAAGCTTGTATGAAAGTGACCATGTCATACTGAAATTTAATATAATGCAAACGCTAGCAATAGAAAATAATCCAACCAGTGTCTTAAACTTCAAAAGAGCTGACTTTAACAAACTCAGAAAGAATCTAGGAAAGATCCCATTAATGAAAATCCTAAAAGGGAAAACAACCCAAGAAGCGTGGAGAATCCTGAAAAATGGATCATAAAAGCCCAGACCAGCACAATACCACTGAGAAAGAAAAACAAGAAATTCAAGAAGAAACCAGCATGGCTACATAAAGATCTCTCTGACAAACTGAAAGCCAAAAAGGACAAATATAAAAAAATGGAAAGAGGGCATATAACTAAGGCTGATTATCAACAGACAGCCAGAACATGCAAAGATGAAGTCAGGAAAGCAAAGGCTCAGAACGAACAAAGACTTGCAACAGAAATCAATGATAATTAAAAAAAATGTTTCTTCCAACATATTAACAAGAAAAAAAATCAAGGAAACTGCAGGCCTTCCAAAGAGAGAAGATGGCAAGGAAATAATAAGCAACAGGGAAAAGGTAGAGCTGCTTAACTCATACTTTGTATCAGTCTTCACACAAAAAGAAACTATAGCCCAACATACCAAAAAAAAACCTACTGCAAAAGACATACTAGAAACAAAAATTCAAATAAGCAAGAAAATTGTAAGAGAGCACCTATCCGGCCTTGAGGAGTATACCGGTAAATCACTGGGACCTGACAGATTACATCCCAGAGTTCTGAAGGAGCTGGCAGATGTTATCTCAGAACCATTGCACCACATATTTCATAAATCCTGGAGCACCGGGGAACTACCTGAGGATTGGAAAAGGGCTGATGTGGTTCCCATCTTCAAGAAAGGAAAAAAAAACCGGATCCAGGATACTACAGACCAATCAGTTTAAGATCAATGCCTGGGAAATTCTTAGAAAAGATAATCAAAAAACAGATCTGCAAACACGCTAGAAGCAAACAAACCAATCTTATTTCATTCTTCAATAAAGTGACTAAACTAGTAGAGCAGTGAAATGCTGTGAACATAGTATACTTAGATTTCAATCAGGCATTTGATAAAGTAGACCGCAATCTACTCCTTGGTAAGCTAGAAAAAGGTGGAATAGACAACATCACCACCAGATGGATCTGTAGCTGGCTGGCAAACCACACTCAATGAGTGGTCCTCAACGGCATTACATCCACATGGAGAGAAGTAAGCAGTGGGGTACCACAAGGTTCCATCTTAGGCCCAGTACTCTTCAATATCTTCATAAATGACTTAGATGAGGGAATTGAAGGGGAACTCATCAAATTTGCAGATGACATTAAATTGGCACAAGTATCAAACACCCCAGAAGACAAACTCAGGATCCAAAAAGATCTTGACCAACTTGAACAATGGGCCCTATCCAACAAAATGAGTTTCAATGTGGAGAAAAGCAAAGATTTACATTTAAGTAGGAAAAATCAAAGGTACAAGTACAGTTTGAGAATAGAATAAAGCTGGAAGGGACCTTAGAGGACTTCTACTCCAGCCCCCTGCTCAAGCAGGAGAACCTATACCATTTCAGACAAATGACTGTCTAGCCTTTTAAAAATTTAAAAACGATTTCTGGAGGCAAACTGTTCCACTGGTTGATTATCCTCACTGTCAGGAAGTTTCTCCTTGATTCCAGGTTGCTTCTCTCTTTAATCAGATTCCAACCATTCTTTCTCATCCTTCCCTCTGGTGCTCTAGTGAACAAAGTGACCCCTCTTCCTTGGCTGCAGTATTTGGGTGAGGCCTGGCTTAAAAACAGCAACTGTTATCACATGAAATACTAGTACCGCTTTATAAAAGCCTAGTAAGACCACACCTGGAATACTGCAGCCAATTTTGGTCACCATATCACAAAAAAGATGTTGAGAGTTTGGAAAAAATTCAGAGAAGATAATTTTGGGAGCAGAATTCCATTAAGCTTCTTGGTATTCACAATACTGCAGTCTCCCTGCCAATATAAATGCCAGCCTATGTTTGAGTTTGAATTCACACCTTCTATCAACCATGCATTTTAGCAGTCTTCTTGGAACATAGAGATATAGCTTTATTTGAAAAGGTAAAGTCAGAACTGCAGGCCAATGGAATATAAATATGCTGTGAATCTCTCCAGCAGCATTGACATTTACCACAGAGATTGGAAAAGGTCCATGGAAAAGAGGTAGAGGATTTAGCTTATCGCATAAGAAATAGGTGAATGTGTTAAGCAGTAACTGTGCTAAATTGAACTTAAGTAAAATATTCTTTAGCCATCGCAGGAATTCTGTGTTCAGTGATAAGCATATATCATTCATATTTCAGAAAATGTAAAACATGTAGTATTTTCTTTCTTAAAATTGTACAGTCCTTATCATCATCATCGTCATCCTTTTGTAGTGAAAACCTCTTTCTTGCCCTTCCTTCCCATATTTACCCGATGAAGACTTTTCAAACTTATCATTCTGAAAGTCTTTAATAGCTTTAAGATAATTAATAGGTAATTTCTGAAGTTGATTAGAAAATAAAGTTTGTGAATTCTGTGTGCTCTGCCACAATTGCTAGGAAAATTGCTTGTTAATTCTCCTTGTTAGGAGCAGCTGTCTGAAGCACAGGTAGGCAATCTCTCATCCTCTTCTTATCTGGAGACGTTCCAAGGAGCTGGCTACTTCTCATTGCTGCACTTTTGCGGATCTTCTTCAGTTCACCATAGCTCTCCCAGAAGTCCCAAATCTGGGTAGAACATAATGATGCACAAAATTTAAATATTATATATTTTTCTCTGTTTTCCCTGTAATTCCCCTTAGTTTCTTCATTTAGAGGAAAATATAAAAATATTTTTAAAATTACTATTCATAATTCATCATTACTGTGAGTTGTTTTTACTTTATTATTTTCTACACCTGTATGTCTTCAAAATAATATAAAAAATGCATATAGTCTGATGATTACGGTGTTTGAACTGGAATTTGGCAATATAAATTATTTTTTTACATGTTTTTGTTCTACTGACCATAGGGAAGGACAGCATTGCACTGGTTGTGTAACAATGGCTACCTTGATGCTATAAAGCTGTTGTTAGGATTCGGTGCCTTTCCCAATCACATGGAAAACAATGAAGAAAGGTACTGTTAAATATCTTTGTTGACTTTCTGGGATTTCTTCTGGGAGAAAAAGGATGGGTCTCTTCACCTATGCATTGATTATAGATGTTTGAATGCAGTATCAGTGGAGAATATGTACCTCTTGCCCCTCATGAGAGACATGCTGGCTCACCTGTCAAAATGGAAAAATTTTCAAAGTTGGACCTGCGGGAGGCTTACTATTGGATCAGAATAAAAGAAGGGGATGAATGGGAAACTGCTTGGAGTGTTTCCAGTTCAGGGTGTTCCCCTTTGGACTACAGGGGGCACCAGCAGTGTTCATGCAACCGATTAATGAAGTCCTCCATGAACACGTGTATAACCAGTGCCTGGAGGCCATGCGGGTATGGATGGGGAGAAACGGACTCAAGCTCAACCCCTCCAAGACCGAGTGGCTGTGGTTACCGTCGTCCGGGTACAGCCAGCTGATTCCATCGCTGTGTATTGGGGGAGAAACAGTGGCTCCCACAGGAAGGGTTCGCAATTTGGGAATCCTCCTGGACTCACGGCTGTCCTTAGAGGACCATCTGACAGCCGTGGCCGGGAGGATGTTCTACCAGGTTCGCCTGGTGCGCCAGTTGCGTCCCTTCCTAGACCAGGACTCGCTACGCACAGTCACTCATGCCCTCGTGACCTCCAGGCTGGACTACTGTAATGCTCTCTACATGGGGCTCCCCTTGAGGTGCATCCGGAAGCTCCAACTTGCCCAGAATGCGGCCGCGCGGGTAGTGACACCATAACACCGCTCCTGCGTGAGTTGCACTGGTTGCCGGTGGTCTTTCGGGTGCGGTTCAAGGTGTTAGTGACCACTTTTAAAGCGCTCCATGGCATCGGACTCGGATACTTACAGGACCGTCTACTGCCAGCAAATACCTCCCGCCGTCCGGTACGCTCCCACAGAGAGGGCCTCCTCAGGGAGCCGTCGGCCAGAGAGTGCCGGCTGGCGACCCCCAGGGGGAGAGCCTTCTCTGTGGGAGCTCCCACGTTATGGAACGAGCTCCCCCCGAACTCCGTATAATAACAGATTTACGCACCTTCCGTCGGGAACTAAAAACATTCCTTTTTCGACAGGTCGGCCTGGCATAGAAGCTTCAGTTCCAATAGGGTCAAAATGTTTTAGGGGGACTGAGTATTTTTAAAGATTTTAGCTTTGTATGTTTTGGGTTTTAAATGGGGATTTCGGCCAAATTATTTAATTTATTTTTAATTATTTTAAATTTTGTATATTTATATGTTTTTTTAAATTTTAGGCTGTACACCGCCCCGAGTCCTTCAGGAGAGGGGCGGTATAGAAATTTGATTAATAAATAAATAAATAAATAAATATAAGGCATTTTTGATGTACTTGGACAATATCTTAATCTACACTGAGACAAAGGCAGCGCATGTGAAGCTGGTTAGAACGGTCTTAAAAAAATAACTCCGCTCCGCCAAACTATATGCCAATCTTTTGAAATGTGAATTTCATAAGGACAAAATCAACTATTTGGGCTACTGCATTTCACATGAGGGGGTAGAGATGGATCCAGAGAAGGTGTGGGCTGTCCTGGATTGGGCCCCTCCCCACACCAGGAAACAGATACAAAGTTTTCTGGGATTTGCCAATTTTTGCAGACAATTTATCCTCTCATTCACACAGATTGCGCTTCCCATTTACACATTTGTTGAAAACTAAGGGAGAAAGTAAGCTGCAGCCTAGCCAGCTGTTAAAATGGACAGTAGAATGTCAAGCTGAATTCGAAAAACTTAAAGAGACTTTTTTCCATGGAGCCGATGCTGAGGCATGGAAAACCATTTGTGATTCAAGCTGATGCTAGTGATATAGCTGTAGGTGCGATACTGCTTCAGAAAAACTAGAAGAGTCAATTACAGTCCTGCGCTTACACATCCCCAAAATTAACTGAGACTGAACAGTGGTGGGCTGCTTGGGAGAAGGAAGCTTATGTAGTGCGATGGGCCCTCCTAACTTGGAGGCATTTTTAAGAGGGGAGTAAATCCCTTTTCAGGTCTGGATTGATCATAATAATCTTCAATTTCTAAAAACCCCTAGGAAGCTGTCTCCGAAAAGGCATGCTGGGCCCAGCACTTCCACCGATTTAACTTCTCCATCCACTATTTGCCGGGGGGGGGGATTTTCTAGCAGATACTTTGTTGAGAATGCCGCAATATAACAATGTGAAGTCGGACCGGTTAAACCTTTAATTTATCCACAGCAGCTGGTGGCCCCAGTCACAAGAGCACAGACTTAAGAGCTCTCTGCCAATTGATAATGAAGTGGTTGGGGAATTCAAAAAGGCGCTAAAGCAGCTGTTCTCAACCTGTGGGTCGTGACCCCACCCCCATGGACTAGCGGCGATAAAAAAGTAGGGGCAAATGAGGCTGTTACCTTAACCAGCTGGACTTCGTGGGCTGAAAAGGGTAGAAATCAAAGAGTAGCCCTTATTTCTCTTTTCTCAAGAGACGCAAAACTGAGGGTGAGAAAGTGCCGAGGGAGCAGGAAGCCGACATTTTGGCTAACACGGAGGACCATACAGCATTGAAGGGGAGAAAGGAGAAGGGAGACACCTACTAGCCGAGAAGAAAATAGACACAGAAATAAAATAAATAAAGAAAGGCTGCACAGGAAGGGAAGGGATAGGCTGGCAGACTACAGCATGGAGGAAGCCAAGGCAAAGCTACCAGGAAGAAGAACGTATGGAATTGAGTTACAGAAGGAAGGTAGGGGCAATATAATCTGAAAGAGGTTCCCTACATTGGGGAGAATCAATTTGATCTGGCTCCCTGATCATAGATAACTCCTATCTTGGAACTGCCTGAATATTGACTCTTATCCCTGAACTGTTTGAATCCTGAGCCTTCTCCCTGAAAGATCAGAATAATGGATCATCATCAGAACACTGTCTGGTGATTAATTTGGTTTATTTTAAAAAATTAAAGAAAAACCTGGCCAACAGTAGGCTGAACTCAGGATGACCACCAAGCAGACCAAACTGATACCCCCAAAGGGAGCTGCACCCTCCCCAGCTCAGCTTCCTAAAACACAGGGAATAATCTATCTGCCCTCCCATCCTCCCACATACCTACAGGCCCCCAGACACCCCCCATCAACCCAGGTTTCTCCAGTAACGCACATGATGAAAGAACTAAAAGAGATGATAGAGGCATTGGGAAAAAGGGTGGAGGGAATGGATAAAAAGTTGGAGGAAGTGGGCACAAGGATGGAGAGACGGTGCAAAGAGCTAGAACAGAAGCTGGAGGAACAAGGCAGAGATTTAGAGAGGAAGTGGGAAGAACAAAGCAGAGCGGTGACTGCAGACCTGGATCAAATCAAGGAAACAATGCAAACACACAACAAGAGAATGAGAGATGAAATTGGCAAAAATTTTAAGGAGATCTGGGAGAGGGTTGAAAAAAGGATGGAAGAGGTGGAGAGTCACATGGAGGGACAAATAGCGGAGATGAAAAGTGTGGCTCAGGACCAATCCACTATGATGCAATACTGGCAGATGGCGACAGCAATCAGATTTAGGGGATTGAGAGAGACAACAAACGAAAACCAAAAGGATCTGAAAAGAATCTTTGTAAAAGCCCTGGCAAAATTTCTGGGAGAGAAAGCCGAAAATATTTCGTGGCAAGTTGACAGAATCCACAGAGTTAACTCATGGATTGCAGCAAACAGAAACCTACCAAGGGACGTGGTTATCCATTTTGCAACAAAGGGGTTCCGGGACTTTATCTCTGCAACGTCCTATAACAAGAAATTATATGTAGAGGAGCAAGAGGTGGCGATACTGAAAGAGATCCCCCCGAAGATGTTAAGAGACAGAAAAGATTACAAGTTCCTGATCAATGAACTGAAAGCACTCGCTCTACAATATCGATGGGAAGCCCCAACTGGAATATCACTACTCTATAAAAGCAAAAGATACCATCTGAACTCAATCCAGAGAGCCAAAGAATTTCTTGAAAAGGAACTGAAGGTGGAAGGACCTCAACCCACAACGCGGGATAACGTAGACTGGCCACATGAAAGAGGACGGTACTTAGAACAACGATCAAACTGCTCAGAAGCACAGACCGCCGCAGCAGCAGGAGAAGTGAAAGGACCTCCTCGGGATGCGACTGCACAGAGAATAGATGGCAATAAAAACATGGAAGCAGGGCAGATTACAGAGTCAAGGCAATTAAGGTCTACTACCAAACGCACAGATCAGCAAGAAAAGATCCCACAAAACAATATGAGCATCAACCTGGATACCATGGGAACGAGACCAAAGAAGAAAGCAGGGGAAAAAGCAGAAGCGGTCTGGCAGGAGTATCCTGAAGCTGATCATGGCAAGTAAATATTTGACTTGGAACGTTAACGGGTTAAACTCCCCACAGAAAAGGAAGAAAATATTTCATTACCTGAATCAAGGTAAAAATGACATAATTTGCCTACAAGAAACGCACATCAGAGCGGCGGACCAGAAATATTTAACCAACAACAAACTAGGCACACAATTTGTTGCAGCGGCAGCAGGAAAGAAGAATGGAATTGTTATATATGTGAAGAAACATATAAGAGCTAAGCTAATAGAGTCAGACTCCCAAGGTAGATACCTAGCAATCGAAATAGTACAGGAAGATAAGAAAATTCTGGTGATGGGCATATATGCACCAAATCAACAACAAGGAAAATTCTACAAATTAATACACAAGAAGTTAACACAACTCAACTACAGATCATGTATTATAATGGGAGACTGGAACGGTGTCATAGAGGTCGTCCTGGATAAAAAGAAGACAGCACCTAAACCGCAAAAACACTCCAAGTTGCCTAAATCCTTCTTCGACATAAATGAGGACCTCGAACTGATAGACATTTGGAGGGAAAGACACGGCAAAGAACAAGAATTCACATTTTTCTCAGACAGACATCAATCATTCTCCAGAATTGACTTTATATTAACATCTAGCAACTTGCTGGTTAGCCTAAAAACGGTGAAAATCCTACCCAAAGTACTATCTGTTGTGGGTGTCTCTAGACCAGCTTGGGAAATGTCAGAGGATGAGGAGGAGCAACCAGGCCCCTCTGGGTGCTTTCCCCTCCCGGCAGCAGAGACAGACAGGGAGGAGATTTGCATGCAGTCTGGGTCAGACTCTCAAAGCGGAGAGTCAGACTTGGAACAGGAAAATATATGGCTTGATCCGAGATTCCGAAGGTTTGATAGGCGGAGGTGTCAGTTACGTGGAAAAAGGAAGCCATGGGGGAAGTGACGTATCGGAAACTATATTAGAAGAGGAAGGAGGGACTAATTCTTTGTCACGAGCAACGTTAATATCAAGGAGTAGCCTGATACCTTGAGCAGTTCGTTTGAACTCAGTTTTCTGGTGTTTTTGGAATGTACGGAAGATTAATGAGGTCTTGAACAACCTGAGAGATAAAGAGTGAGTTATTGGAAGGGGGGAGAGCATGTTTAAGCTGAATGTAAATAAATCAGATTTGGCCGTTCCGCAAACAAAATGCCAGCAGCTTGCTTTGAAGTGAATCTCTTGAAATGCGTTAAATAAAACTCTGAAAGAAATATTCCTGTGGACTTTACTAAGCTGAGAAAGGCCAGATACAACACTATCAGACCATAACCCGGTATGGATGGAATTAAGACATGGTCAGAAACCTAGGAGATCCTGGAGAATTAATGAAAACCTGTTTAAATATGAAGAAAAGGTGCATTCAGCAAAAATGCTATGAAGGAATTCTTTAGCATAAATATGAAAAATGAGACACCTGTAGAAATGATATGGGACTCCAGCAAGGCATATATGCATGGGATTCTCATGGACATGAATAAAAGGCACCGTCGTAAACAAGAACAAAAAAGAAAGGAGTTAGAAGATGAGATAAGTAAGAAAGAGCAGCTATTAATAAAAAGACCGGAGGACAAAGTCACCAAAGAAGGAATCAAGATTCTAAGGAAACAATTTGACTTGTTGTTGGCAGACCAAGTGGCAAGGAATATACAATACGCAAAACATAAGACATTCTGTAACTCCAACAAACCTGGTCGGTGGCTGGCTTATATCTTAAGGAAGAAGCAGAAATCCCGCATAATTGAAAAGATAGAGTGCAAAGGCAAGGAAGAATTTCAACAGGAAGTAATCAAGAACGCTTTTACCGAGTTCTACTCAAAGTTATACGCCGAGGAGAAGACACAAGACAAGGAGATAGATAAGTTTCTACAAAATGAAAAGTTATTGATAATCACCAATGAACAGAGATGCCCTGAATGCATTGATCACAAAAGAGGAAATACACTCAGTGATCAAACAATTGAAAAAGGGAAAATCTCCCGGGACGGATGGGATAACAGCGACCTACTACAAGCATCTCCTAGAGGAAATGATAGAACCCCTCAGAAAGTTATTTGTCAACATACAAGAAGGAGGCCAAGTTCCACCGTCATGGAAAACAGCTTATATCTCTCTAATCCCTAAAGAGGGAAAAGATAACGCACAACCTGAAAATTACAGACCCATCTCACTACTGAACACAGATTACAAAATCTTCGCAAAAATTTTGGCCAACAGATTAATGACTGTGTTACAAAAAATAATTCACCCGGATCAAACTGGATTTATACAAGGACGTCAGATGAAAACTAATGTAAGACAACTGCTGAACATAATAGAGTATTTGGAAAGGCACAACCAGGTGCCCGCTACTCTCGTGTTTGTGGATGCAGAAAAAGCCTTCGACAGACTGAATTGGCCGTTTCTGACAAAACTGGTCAGGGGGATGAAAATGGGAAAACAGTTTCTTAACTCCATACTGGCAATTTACCAGAAACAAACAGGCCAGATCATTGTGAATGGAGACTTAACAGACTCATTTAATATAGAAAAAGGTACGAGACAGGGATGCCCGCTATCCCCCTTGCTATTTGTTTTAACGCTGGAAATTCTACTGAACAAGATAAGAGCGGCAGAGGACATAAAGGGCATACGGATTAGACAACAAGACTACAGACTATGTGCCTTCGCGGACGACCTGCTGGTGATAATGGCGCAACTGGCACAATCAGCTAGGAGATTGATGGAGATAATGAAAGACTATGGTAGGGTATCAGGCTTCAAAGTAAATGTAGCTAAGACGAAGATGCTAGTTAAAAATTTAGATAACAAAGCAAAACAGGACTTGGAAAGAATAACGGGTTGTGAAATAGTTAAGAAAGTTAAATACTTAGGAGTGGAGATAGAAGCTACGAATGTGAAATTATACAAAAATAACTATGAGGTGCTGTGGAACAAGATACAAACAGATCTGGACAGGTGGAAAACATTACAATTGTCCCTGCTGGGCAGGATAGCGGCAGTAAAAATGAACGTATTGCCAAAATTTCTATTTCTCTTTCAAATGCTACCCATACTCAAAAAGGATGTGGACTTGGACGAATGGCAGAAGGGCATTAACAGATTTATTTGGGATGGCAAGAAACCGAGGGTTAAATTAAGAACCATCCAGAATACAAGGAAGAGAGGGGGTTTAAAAATGCCCAATCTGAAGTTATATTACTACGCCGCGGCGCTGGTGGCGCTGAACAACTGGATCAACATGACGAACGACAGAATATTGAATGTTGAAGGGCATGGTCTACTATATGGCTGGCACGCATACCTGGTGTATGACAAAAAGGTTGACAAGAACTTCAGGGAGAACCCACTACGAACCCCGCTGTTGTGGGTCTGGAAGAAATATAAGTACCTACTACATGAAAAGATTCCCATCTGGACGATCCCCGGGCACGCAATAGGGGACATAAATAAATCACAAGGACAGGAAGTGGTGCCCTATAGTAAACTTGTATTGGAAGAAGAAAATGTGTTTACATTGAAGCCACCAAATACGCTAGCAGATGAAGGAATAGGGGGTACCTGGCTTTCATATTTGCAACTGCAGTCTAGGTGGCACAAAGACCTGAAGAAGGGCTTATCCCTTACAGATGAGAATTTAATTGAGCAGGTTAGAGAGCAGGGGATCATGCATATCAAACGAGTGTACAGTGTACTGATAGAAATTGACTCTGAAACTGTACTAGTCAAGAACTGTATGGTAAAGTGGGAACAAGATTTTGGGCAACCTATTACGATGGAAACGTGGGAGGGAATTTGGGTGAGAAATGTAGAATTTATGAAAGCGCAACATTTAAGGGAAAACTTCTACAAGATGTTCTATAGGTGGCATCTAGATCCGAAAAAATTATCATATATCTATCCAGACACCCAACCTAAATGTTGGAAGTGTGGTAGTATGGAGGCCACATATTTTCATGTATGGTGGACATGTAGAAAAATTAAAGCCTTCTGGAGAAAAATATGGTGGACACTCCAAACCATTTTGAAAAAGCGTATTGAATTTCTACCTCAGGTGTTTTTGTTAGGGATCATAAAAGATTGCACTACCACAGAGACGAACTTAATTCTGAACTTGATCACAGCAGCAAGACTGCTGGTGGGACAATACTGGAAGAAGCCAGAAATACCACCTATTGAAGAATGGACTTTGAAAGTAATAAATTTGGCAGAAATGGCGAAAATATCGGCATATTTGAAGGATCGCTCAAATGAACAATATATGATAGACTGGAAACAGTGGATAGAATATATAAAAGAGAAACACCAATCAAATAAAATGTATCTGGCGTATAGTTGAGGCTTGACGTGAGGAGTGAAGAATGTTTACAAAATTGAATCGATTGTATTGGGTTGGATAGCAGGTAGCTTGAACTTTCCCCTGGTTTACGTATACAAAGACTAATACTTACTGTTGTTTTTTATGATTTATGTCGACTGCTTTTTAGTATGCTATTATGATTAATGTTGATTGCTTTAATAAAAATAAAAAAAATAATGATGAGTGGTTTCAAGACCATAAAAATCTCTGTTCAGTGAAAGACAGCCTAGCCTGGGTATATATAAGCTATATGTTCCTGTAAAACAAACACTAAAGATCATGTGGGTGTGCCACAACTCAAAATTAGCAAGTCACTTTGGGTTTGTGAAAACCCTCCAAAAGACAATTTTGGTGGCCTTCCCTAAAAAAGGACATTGAAAGTTATGTAGTTAGTTGCAATACCTGTGCAGCAGCTAAACAAGTGCAAGGGAAAATGCTGGGACTCCTACAAATAGTGTCGAGCCCTTCAGCACCCTGGAAAGAGATTTCTATGCATTTTATTGTGGAGCTCCCCAAAAGCATGGGAAGCACTGTCATTTATGTCATTACTGATTTGTTCTCCAAACAGGCCCATTTTATACCATGTCAGAAGATCCCAACTGCAAAGACTGTGGCTAAATTTTTTGTGCAGCATATCTATCAACTACATGGGGCCACAACATATAATAACAGATAGGGATGTCCAATTCACTTCTAAGTTCTGGAAAGCCTTTCTGGATCTTCTGGGTTCTGATCAAGGACTGTCATCTAGTCATCATACTCAAATGAATGGGGAGAACAGAACGAATGAATTCTGTTCTAGAACAATAACTTAGATGTTTTATTAATGATCAACAAGATAATTGGACAAATTTATTACTGTTTGCTAAAGTGGCCTATAATAATGCAGTGCACTCCAGCACTGGTTTCACTCCCTTCCAAATGGTTAACAAACAGAGTTTCCTCCCTATGCCTGAATTGCCTGCTAATGAACCTGCCATTCCTTCCCTCAAGGAGTGGATATACCAGTTGCAGAACATTTGGCCCATGGTTAGGAGAGCTGCGGACGAAGCCAGGGCAGTATATAAGGCCCAGGCAGATAAAAAACGGATGCAACCTAAATCCTTTCATATAGGGGATAGGGTCTACCTCTCCACTAGGTTTTTACAGTCATTACAACCCTCCAAAAAGTTAGGGCCAAAGTATATTGGACCCTTTCCCATTAAACAAATCATGAATCCTATCACAGTGGAATTAGAACTCCCTAAGAATCTACGACAAATCCACCCGGTTTTTCATTCAGTTTACTAAAACCTGAAATTACCTCTGCATTGAGACCTGCCCCTGCTCCTACCCTGCAACCTATTATGGTTGAGGGCAAGAAACACTTTGAAATCAAGGACATTCTAGACTCTCGTAAACACCATGGGTCCACTCAGTATTTAGTTGCCTGGAAAGATCTTCCTGCTTCACAGAATAAATGGGCCTATAAGAAGCATGTTAAAGCTCCTAAGTTACTCAAACGCTTTCATGAACGATATCCCTATAAACCTGACTGATATGTTTTGTTTTCTCTCTCCCCCATTCGTTTTCTTTCTTTTACAGGTGGAGCTGTCATTTTTAAGGGGAGGGGTGTATGTCAGGACCCTTCAAATAGTTTTGCCTACAGTTTATTGCTTATGCCTATATATTGTTTTTTGGGGCCTACCATTCTGTTCGGAGGGGGGTTGGTTGGTTGGGGGAATGTATTTGCCTCGCTCTGCTTTACCCTCCCTCTTTGTGAAAGGAATGTGGCTTGAAAACATCTGTCTTATCTCCAGACAATGGAGCCTGGGACTATTGGAACAAAACTGAGAGAGACCTTGGAAAGGGTGCTAAAACACTAGGTTCTCAAAACAACCTACTATCTATGGATTGGCTGGATTTCAAATGGATGGTTGGACACTGCAGGGAAAAAAATTTGAATGGACTTTTTGATGTAACCTTTCACGCACGAAATCTTCAGACCTTGCTTTGCCCTCCTGCTATCACTCTCAATAAAAGTTCCTTTTGAAACACTCCCTGTTTCAAGAGTTCTGCTTCCTTGAGTGATCTAGTTAAGGCAGGTCCTTACAGACTGAGAGAACATTCTTTTCAGCAATATAAGTTCAAAAATATGTGGACAAAATGTGGGCCCACAATCATGCTGTCCTTGAATCTTGGGAAAACTAGATCTGGAGCATATAATCTCTGGAGGGATATAATTCCAGAGGGTAGGAATTGCAGCACAGTAAAAATGCTTTCTGAATCCTTCAAAGTGACATTCTTTAACTGACTTCCAGTTCCAGAACGCAGTTACGCTGATTGTGCCTGGAGACTTGTCTACATGCCATCCGGAGTTTCCTTTGTTGGTAGACCCCCTAGGGGGTCGAACGTCACCCTTGAGGGGCGACCACCGAGGAGGAGGCTTGCTGATAAATAGGGGAGGGCGGCAGCTTCCCCCATGTCTCCAGTTATCTCCTTAGGGCCGACAGAGCAAAGATCGGCCTGCAAGATGGCCAACCACCCTGCTGAACCAGCCAAAAGTCACATTGACATCTAAGTGTTATAGACCCACCGTGGATGATCTGGGTGAGACCCCTTTTGTTCCTCTCTTCACCCCATGCTGTTTTTGCCTGTAAAAGCTTGTCCTTGGAATTATTTCCCCATCTGGAAAAAGCGGCTTTTGTAATTGTGGGAACAAAGGTGTTTTATAAAAGGACAGAAAAAAAATTCTTTTAAAGACTATATCTCTATCTACGTTGAGGTACAGAAAAAATTGTTCTTTTTGGGGGGAGCAGTATTATTTTATATTGGGAGAATATTTCTTTTTCCACTCTTTCTTTAAGAAATAGAAAAGGAAAGGAAAAAATGGCATTTGAAACAGACTTTTTAGCTTACTGAGGACATCTACTGGTCAAAAGTTAATATTGTAATTGTTGACTATTTGGAGATGATTTTGGCCTTCAAACTATTTTTCAAGAGACAAGATAATTTGAGCCAGCTGTGAGATTTGTGGGGGTGGATACTCTTCAACTGTAGCCTCCACTAAAAAAAGAAAGAAGAAAAAGAAAAAAAGGATTGCTTTTCAACTATTGTTAAAATGGAGAAGCCTCAATCACATTTAAACTGTAAACTTATACTGGAAAAGATCTATGAGGCCAAAGAAGAAATATGTACTACAATAAAAGAGTTTACTATAGAATTAAGAGCCAGAATTTCTACTGTAAACCCCAAAATTGACTCTCAGATTACACCTGACTACTCTACAAAACAGATTATACAAGAAGATTTAACTGAGAATAAAGAGAAATTTATCTTGCCTTATAAACAGTCTATTTTTGGCTTTGAGGACCAGGAAAAGCAAAGACTGAGTTTTAAACTTTTGAAGCAACGAGGACTTATGGATAACAAAAACAGAGGGCCAATGCAGAGGCCAAGATAGTTTTCATTGAATCAAAGGACACTACAAGCAACAAAAAGAGACTTATCAGCTGGAAGGGAAGCTCTACTATGGAAACCTGCCTGGCATAAGAGGAAAGCTAGAATAAGATTGAACAATGAAATTACAATTTTCATGCATTGGACTAAAGGCAATCTAGAACTATGGACTGATTTAAGGATTAAGATTATGAGTTAGAAGTAAAGAGATGTTTTAGACTTGGATTGAATTAATAATTAATTGAATGTTAATCAAATAAGATGACTTGTTTGTCTCATAATATGGATGTTATTAGCTATGATAACTAATTGGATGAAATTTGTATTCTGCTTAATGGATTGATATGAATTAAGGTTTGATACTATTCTGTCATCTTAAAGAGATTGATTAATTGATGGATTAGATATGTATAGGATAGATAGATATGTACATTTAGATATATATAGGATAGATCAATATTTTTGCTTAAAAATGAGATATTTTCTATATAATGAACTAAAGGTAATCTAGAATATTAAGAATATATTTTTTAGAATGATATGTTTATTTGTATGAAAATTATGTAATAGAATGAAGAAAATTGAAGAGATGTTTTAGATTTGGATTGAATTATTAATTAATCGAGTTAATTTAAAAAGATGATGTGTTTGTTTGATGACATGGATGTTATTAGTTATGATAATTAATTGGATGAAATTTGAATTCTGTCTAATGGATTGAAATGATTTAAGATCTGATATTAAAGAGATTGATTAATTGATGGATTAAATAGGTATAGGATAGATTAATATTTTATTCTAAATAGGGGAGATTAGTGGAAGAAGAAATAAATAAAATTCATGATAAAATTAAGGAACTAGAATATATGTGGAAGGGATACCTGAATTGATAAGGTTTTTATTTAAAGTTAATTTGATTATGGTATTGTAAATGTATAAAGCTTTAAAACAGGTTCAAGTGGAATAAATTTAAGATAGAATTGGATTATTTTAAATATACTATGCTATTTGAGGGAAAAAGAGAGGGAATACCTGATGTATTGATTGTACTATGTATATATGTTTTTTTCTAGGTTGTTTGATTACCCCAGTACCATGGTGTGTCCTGAGTACTTTGTTTTAAGAATTAAAAAAACCAATAAAATGTGTTTCAAAAAAAATGACATTCTTTAACTGACAAGATATAGAACCACTCTAATTAACTTACACTTAATTCAAATTTACTGTTAACTAACATTAACCATAATGAAGTAACAGCAATAGCACTTGGACTTATATACCACTCCATAGTGCTTTACAGCACCCTGGACAGTTTACAATACCAGCATATTGCCCCCAACAATCTAGGTCCTCATTTTATTAACTTCTAAAATTGAAAGGCTGAATTAAACTCTAGCCCATCAGGATAGAACTCTAGGCTGAGGGCAGAGTTAACCTGCAATGCTTCATTCTAACTACTATGTCATCAGGGCTCTTTATATTTAATGCATATTTCTGCATTTAATGAATTAAATGCAGTAAATAACTGCATTTACTGCAGTAACTTCTTTTTGTCATCCTATTTCTAGAATGAATGTAAGATGGTGGATACTGAATTCATTAAATATTGTTTATTGTACTTTCTTTGCTATTTGATCAGTTCTATAACAATATTCTGTTATTTTTAGATATACACCACTTGATTTTGCCCTGCTGGGAGGTCATCATGAAGTAATTCAGTTCATGTTGGAACACGGTGCATTATCTATAGCTGCCATTCAAGATATTGCAGCTATCAAAATTCAGGCAGTCTACAAAGGATACAGAGTTAGAAAAGCTTTTCAAGATAGGAAAAACCTTCTAATGAAGCATGATCAGTTGAGGAAAGATGCTGCTGCCAAGTAAGTATGATATACAAGCAAAAACCTCAAGTATCTTTTAATATGTTTTAATGTGTAAATTCCTGCATATCTGAATGTATGAAGGTGTGTGCACACACACATATATGCATACATACTCACTTACATACTAAATGCTTATGAGTAAGCTTTATACTTCTAAATGGTTTCTTCTGAATTCTCTGGTAAACTAGTTACTGGTACAGACAAAAATAAAAAATAAAATATTAATCATGCAGTTATGTCTTGGGGAAGCAAGAGAGAGGGAGGGGGAGGGAGGGAGGCAGGCAGGCAAATCTGCAGAAGTAAGTGGTGATCCAGAGCAACATTGTGGCACATGGGGGCAATCCATTCTTTCAATATTAATTGCTTTTTGCCCACCCTTAAGTCAATAGAAAGCTATTCTGTCATGTCCTTATTGCCAATTCTTCTCCTATGTCTGTTTCAATCCTCTGATTTTCCTCCAAGATAATACATGACAGACCTTAACAGAGTTTACACAACATTGCCTTTGGACATTGTGGGAATAAGGGGAAAACACCACTGTAACATAATATAGCTAAGAACAGGTTAAACAACATCATGGGATCACAATTGAAAAAAGAAAGTCAGTGCAGCCAGGAAAAAGCCCTCAAACAACTTTTCCTTTGATACTACTACAGTTTCTGTATACATAAAAAAAATGCCATTTGTAACTGAGTTTACAAATTTGCTCTCGGTGCTAATTACAGTTATTATCAAGGCAAACAAAAACGTTTAGGGCCTATCTAAATCAGGGGTGTCAAACTGCTGGCCCATGGGCCAGTTTCATCATACCAAAGCCCACCCCATTGCTGGCAAAGCAAAAGAAATCGTGATATGTCGCGACATGTGGCGAGTTTGACACCCGTGATCTAAATTAAGAGCAAGGAATTAAAACTCCCTTCCCCACAGCCTGGTCCAGATCAATATATGCAGCTAATGAAATGTTTAATTTCACATTTAATTTGGCTGTCACTTCTGCACTCAGCCAAATTTACCTGTGCCCTTGCTCCCATTAGTTTGCCACTGAGCCGTGGTGGTGCAGTGGTTAGAATGCAATATTGCAGACTAATTTTGCTGACTGCTAGCAGTTCGGCAATTTGAGTCTCACCAGCTCAAGGTTGGCTCAGCCTTCCATCCTTCCGAGGTCAATAAAATGAGGACCCAAATTGTTGGGGGCAGTATGCTGACCTTGTAAGCCACTTAGAGAGGGCTGTAAAGCATCATGAAACAGTATATAAATCTAAGTGCTATTGCTATTTGCCCTTGTCTCCATTAGTTGTCTCATGGGAATTCTCATTCCTAACCTTAAATATTATATTAACCTAATAATAATGTTACATGGAGTATCAGAAGTGACAATGGGAATGAGAAAAGTATTCCACTGACAGTCTCTGATATTCCTTTCCCCTATCCACATACACAGCATACAGCATGCCCATGCAAGCCCAATCCTTGTCATTGATGATCTGTAATTCTTCCTCCCACTTTTCTCTCTAAATGAAAGCATACAATGAATACCAAGATTTTTTTAAAAAAAACAACAGCTTAGTAAGTGAGAAGTAAGTAGCAACTTTAACAAATTTCTTTTCTGTTGTTTTAATAATAAAAAAATTAATAATCACAATTTCCCTATATGTTTTTTCCTCTTTTTCTGTTAATATCTCTGTAATATTTTTCTTATGCATAAGAAAGCAGCTGTTGGATTTTCTTTTCTTTTTATAAAGATTTTATCAATTTTTCTAGTTTAACAATCAAATACTTAATAGACAACATGTTGTCTGGGTCCATTAGTAATTCAGTAGTATATATTAACTTCTTCAATGTAGATCCAATATTATACCATCAAATGTTTCCTCTCTTCTTTCGGTAGTACCTGTTTTCCCACACTAGGCAAATATAATTCTCATTGTTATTAATAAATATACAATTGAATATCAACATCTTTGTTACATTTTTCTCATAATATCAATGTCAGTTTTAGATAACTTTTCTAACCAAAACATATCTTAATTGCATTTGCACTTAATATCCATATGTTCAATCAGTATCCAGTTTTCACTTTTTAAAAAAAATAATAATTTCCCATCAGTGTTCAAAATGTCTCTATTGTTTATAATTTCAAAGTAAGTTATATTTGGGTAACCAAAAGCTTCTCTTATTCAAACTTCTTCGCCTTTTCCTGTTTCCCTTCTCATATCAAAATCTAATATTCTAATTACAAATTTTATTTTTCTAGTTATAATAGTACTTCTATTTCTAGCAATTATCTATTCTCCACCATATTCTTTTTTTAAAAAAAAATATTTTTCTTCATTTTTCCAATTTACAAAACGATATACATTTTTCTTTTTTTAAACAGTACTGTGTCATGTATCTCTTACAGTTATTTACATTTATTTCTATACATTTTTATTTCTCTGTTCTAACCAATTATACCACTTATCCCATACCTCATAAAATTCTGATTCTTCCTTGCCTTTCATTTCTAGCATAAGCTTATACATCTCGGCACATTCTAATATCTTATGGATAATCATGTCATTAGCTGGTATATTTTCAAGTTTCCAGCATTGCGCATAGACAATACGTGCTGCTGTAACACGTATTGGAGTTGCTTTTTTTATCTTTTGATTAATTATTCCTAATAAAAATAATTCAGCTTTAAATTCAATTTGTTCTCCTGTTATCTCCTGTAGCCATCTCCTTATCTGTTCCCAGTATTTCCTTGCTTTAGGACATTGCCACCACATGTGATAAAATGTTCCATCCTTATATTTACACTTTCAACAGTCCGGTTTCATATTTGTATACATCTTGGCCAATCTCGCCGATGTTAGATGCCACCTATAAAGCATTTTGTACTGGTTTTCTTTATATGCCATTGATAATGTTAATTTGCAGTTTTTGTTCCATACTTTTTCCCATTCTTCTAAATTTATATTTCGGCCTACATTCCGTGCCCATGCTATCATCAAACCTTTCACTATTTCTTCTTCCATTTCTACTTCTAATAAATATTTATATGCTTTTGTTAAAAACTTTTCTTCCTTGCCTGTCAATATTCTATCCAATTGTTGTGGTACCCCTTGAATGCCATATTCTTCCATGTCTTTTCTATATCTTGACTGTGTCTGTAAATATGGCCACCAGTCTATAATTATTCCCTGTTCTTTTAGTTCTTCCTTTGATTTCTTGCTGTAATGCATAACTCAGGGGAGAATCTCCCATTGTCCATTTTAATACGCTAGTGAAAAGGTTGTAGCAATTCTCAATAGCTCGTGGTTGAACATCCATCTTCATCTTTTTAGAAGTTGCGTCTAGTTTAATTACAGTCATTTTTGAATCATCCAAAGTCTCAATAGATTGTCTATAAAATAATGTAGAGTCTTCTTTAATATTATTTTGCTGTCCTCTTATCAGGTAATCAGTTGGACTCTGGAGATCAGCCTGCCCTTCTGGGGTAACATCCTTAGTTTCTGTGCTAAGAGTCATTTGTTCATTAGCATCAAAAGTTTTTTCCAGTGTAGGTCGGTAGTCCTGATGTAAGTTTAATTCCTCCATCTCACTAAATTGTGAATAAGGTTGAAGACGGGTCTCTTGAATATATACCCCTTCTGCTGTTTCTTGGCTTACAAAGTGCTCACTTACACCTTGCGCTTTAATTTGTCATTGAAAAATAATCTCTTTTGTATAGGCAATTATTTGTTCAGTATTTTCAAGAATTTTGTCCAATATATACTTGTAATTGAAATCTGAACCGAGTTCCTCCATTTCAGTAGTATATAAAGCCATTATTTTTTTGGTGGAGGCTGTATTAATAACAATCAGTCAATATCCGCTGCCATCCAGCTATACAGCTTCTTTATCTTTCCCTTTTGAGATAATTTGAAGCTCAAAGTCAGAGTCCAAAAAAAAGGGAATAACAATTGCAGTAAATAATTTCTCCACAAGATGTCCCCAGAGGATTAACCAGTTGTTCAGTCTTTCCAGACCCCCAATAAAAATAATTTCTTCCCTCTTTTCCTTTTTTCCTTCTTTTCTTTAGTTATAAAAATAGTAAAAAATAATTTTTAAAAATTCCTCCAAATTGCTAGCATATTAAGCTTCTGTAACAAGAATTTTAGGACTCCCAAATATTCAAAAATAAAATCAACCATTGAAAAAGTTAAAAAAAATTCTTTTGTTCCAAGGCTTTCCTTCCCTCATCAACAAAGCCGCTTTAAAAAGATAGGGAAAGGCTTTTCACAGGAATAAATAGGAAAGGGAGAGGCAAGGAAAGGTCTCACCGAATCTTCCATGGTGGTTCTATTTCGCTTAGATCAGTGGTTCTCAACCTTCCTAATGCCGCGACCCTTTAATACAGTTCCTCATGTTGTAGTGACCCCCAACCCCCCATCCAGCTGGCCGGGGAGGGGGGCAGGAAGGCTGCTCCGCCAGCTCCGCCCAGCCTGGTTGGAGAAGCGCCATTCCTCTCCCTCTTTCTCTCTCTTTCCTCTCTCTTTCTCTTTCTTCTCGCTCTCTTCTCTCTCTCTTTCCTATTTCTCTTTTTCTCTCTTTCCTCCCTTTTTCTTTCTCTCTTTCCTCTCTTTTCCTGTTCCTCTCTCTTTCTCTTTCCTCTTTCTCTCTCTCTCTTTCCTCTCTTTCCTCTCTCCGTTTTCTCCCTCTTTCCTCTCTTTTTCTCTTTCCTCTTTCCCTCTTTCTCTTTCCTCTCTCTTTCTCTCTTTCCTCTCTCTCTTTCTCTTTCTCTCTTCCCCCCCTCTCTCCTCTCTTTCTCTTTCCTTTCTCTCTCCTCTTTCTCTCTTTCCTCTCTCTCTCTTCTCTCTCTCCCTCTTTCCTCTCTTTTTCTCTTTCTTCTCCCCCTCTTTCTTTCTCTCTTTCCTCTCTCTCTTTCCTCCCTCTTTCTCTCTCTTTCCTCTCTCCTTTCCTCTGTTTCTCTCTATTTCCTCTCTCTCTTTCTCCCTCTCTCTCTTACGGCAGCATCGTCAGGGGTCCCCATCACCTCTGGCCCGGCCTCCGCCACGTCCTCAGCCAAACGGGTGGGGAGGGAGAGCAGGACGGGAGGCAGTGGCTGCATCATTGGAGGTCCCCGCCATCCCCGGCCCAGCTGCCACCCCCACCGGGACTCACTGCCTGGCCTCGCCCTTCGCCCATCGATGGAGCCGCGGTGAGGACAGCGGCCGCCCAAGCTGCCTGGGGGGCAGTAGGCAGAAGAAGGAGAGGGCGAGGAAACAGCTGCCCCAGCCAGGACTCCACATTGCCCGGTCTCGCCCTCCGCCCATCGATGGAGCCACGGTGTGGGCTGGAGCTGCGCAGCCCCTGCTAGCCCCTTTGCCAGCCCGGCTGCTCCCCCCAGGCACCCCTCTTGTGCAGGCACCCACCTGAGCTGCCTGCGTGCCAGGAGGAGGAAGAGGAGGGCAAGGAAGCCACTACCAGCGCCGGGTCCGAGGGGGAGGCTCTCCTCTCCTACCATTGCTGCATCTCCTTCTTCCTTCCCAGCAGCCTGGACTCCGGCATGCCTTCCCAGCCAGCGGGGCCAATGGTCGGGCTGGCTGGGGATCGCAGGGGCTGGTCTCCCTTGGGCCGCAGCTTGTGGGAGGGCTGGCCCGCTCAGCGGAGCCTCCAGCAGGCCGCTCCCAGCAGGGATCCTGGGGCTTCCCCAGGTGGCTCCAAGGCCACGAGGCCCTGGCTGCGTTTCTCCCAGGGGGTGGGGCACCCGGGTGCAGGGCCAATCAGGAGCCCTGCAGGAGGTAAGTCCGCCTGAGAGAGAGAGAGAGAGAAGGGAAGCGAAAGTGCCTCTTTGTCTCTCTCTCTCTGCAAATGGCGGAGGAGGCCATGCGGAAACGGATGTGGAGTGGTGTCTTGGTTCCTAAGACCATCGGAAATATGTGTTTTCTGATGGTCACGACCCACAGGTTGAGAACCGCTGGCTTAGATGTTCTTGTGGCTTACGGCTGGTGCAGCTAAGTGATCGGCCATTTTACTGACCAATCTTTACTCCGTTGGCCCAAAGGAGATCGCTTGACAGCAGAGGGCGCTGCCACCCCTCTGCAGTCAAACAAGCAGCCTCCTCAATGGTGGTCGCCCTTCCAGGGCGCAACTTTCAACCCAATCAAGAGTCTACCAGCGGGGGAAACTAGGCCAGCAAAGAGAGAAGCCTCTCTACATGACCGCAGCGCTGCTTTCTTTCTTTATCTTTAGTCCTTTTATTTCTCCATTGAGTCTAATTTGGGTTAGCAGCACTTCTAACGGCAAGATAAAAAGAAGAGCTGACATTGGACATCCCTGTCTTACTCCTTTATTTATTTCAAATTTCTCTGTATTATCCCCATTGATTATCACTCTAACCTTTTGTGTTGTATATATTGCCTTTATCGTTTTCTGAAGCTTCCCTCCAAATCTCATATCTTTGATCTGTTGGAACAAAAACTGCCAATTAAGATTATCGAATGCTTTCTGGGCATCGAAAAATATTAATGCCATCTGTTTTTCAGGATGCGTTTCATAGTACTCTAAGACATTTAACACCATTCTCATATTGTTCCTGATTTGCCTTGTAGGTAGGAAACCATTTTGGTCCGAATGTATTATTTCATTTAATATTAATTTAAATCCTTCCACAATTATAGTAGTAAAAATTTTGTAATCTGTATTCAGCAATGAGATTGGGGTCTGTACCTTCTTTTGGAATAAGGGATATATAAGCTTCTGTCCAGGAGTCTGGTAATGTAGCTTTCTCCAATACATCATTATACACATCTAGTAATATCATTTCAAAATCCTCATACAAGCTCTTATATACCTCCCCTGGAAGTCCATCTGGCCCCGGAGTTTTGTTACTTTTTTGTTTTTGCACTGCTCTTCTTAATTCTGTGGCTGTTATTTCCTTATTTAATATTTCCCTCTGCTCTTCTCTCAATTCCGGTAAACCATTAACCCTTAAATATTGTTTTATATTCTCCTCATCTATTTCTTCTTTTTTATATAATACCTCAAAGTAGTTCTGGATTATTTTTTTCTTTTTATCCATTGTATACTGTAACTCTCCATTCTCATCTTGTAATTCCTGAATCAATCTTTTTTTCCCTATCTTTTTTTAATTTATAGGCAAGCCACCTCCCGGGCTTGTTTGCATGTTCAAAATTTTTTTGTTTTGCCGCTTTCAGTTTCCTTGCCATTTTCTCTTGTTCCACCATATTTAGTTTATGTTTAGCCAAAACCATTTCCCCTTTAATTTTTTCATTCTGGGGCTCCCTTTGTAATTTAAATTCTAATTTTTTAAATCTCCTCCTGAAGTATATTTTGCGTTTGCCTTTTCTCCTTATTCTTTTTTTGCTATATAAGCTATCACTATATCTCTTAGATATGCTTTAGCCGTATCCCATATAATTTGTAATGATGTTTGTTGCTTTGTATTTTCTTTAAAAAATAATTCCATTTCTTTTCTAATCCTTGAAATAAATTCTTTTTCCTTTAAAATTTGAGAATTCAGTGTCCATCTTCTCCTAACTTTTTTCTGTCCTGTCCAAGTTATTTTCAAGGGATTATGGTCAGCCCACATATTTGGCATTATTTCTATTGCTTCTATATCTTTTCCTACCTCTCCATTCATCCATGCCATATCTCAGGGCTTTTCAACCAGTGGTACGGGTACCACCTTTGGTACATTGGCACCTGGCAGGTGGCATGCGGCCATCCCAGAAAAGTGGTAGTGGGGGAGGGGAATGAGTTGAACCGGTGGCAACACTGCACAAGTCTGAGCGAGAGATGGCTGTAGCTGCAGGGCTGTCAGGGCTCAGCGGAAGCACTAGGATCAGTGCTTCTTCGGAACTGTTGGCTCAGTGGAAGCATCAGGATCAGTGCCAGGCTCCAACTGGAGCTCGGCGCTGATCCTGGCACTTCTGCTGAGCCCAGAAGAAGCACTGATCAGCTGGAATGTTGCAGCCTGTCCAGGGTCTTGTGATTTACATTCAGATGCTTGGCAACTGATTCATATTTATGACGGTCAGTGTCCCAGAGTCACGTGAATGACCAAAACCTGCTGCAGCCACCCAGCAGATTGGGGGAAATAAAAACCAAACACCCCCCACCCCACCCCCACTGCCAATCCTCAGCAGAAATGTTCACAACAATGAAAACTTCGGACAGAAGGAAGAGCACTCCGGGTGGGCAGGCAGGTGTCTTGCTCGGCTGTGCCTTGGGGGGCACTTTTTCAGTGCTATTGTAACTTCAAACAGTCACTAAGCGAACTGTTGTAAGTCAAGGACTACCTGTACTTCATCATTTTTTTCCTTTTTTTTTTTTTTTGGTCATCAAGTTTTTGACACCTTGCTAAATGACTGGTGGTACTCGGATATTGCCATATCCTAAAAGTGGTACAATGGGTGAAAAGGTTGAAAAGCCCTGCCATATCTAACTGGGACCAAGATTTGTGTGGGTTCGAGAAAAAGGTATATTTCTTTTTTTTTTTTTGATTCAATTTTCTCCACTGATCAAATAAGTTAAGTTCATGTACCATCTCAAAAAATGTTCCTGGTAGTATTTTTCATTTCTTTTTATTTTTCATACTGCTAACATAATCCTTTTTTTTGTTCACCACCGCATTATAATCTCCTACTATACAAATATTTCCCTGTCCTATTTCTATAAGTTTTTCATGTAATTTGCTGTAAAATTCTTTTTGATTCTCATTTGGGGTGTAAATTGTCACCAACAACCATAAGTTCTGCTCAATTTGTAATTCTATCATTAACACTCTTCCATCTATATCTTTTTTTTTACTTTTTTTTTTAATTGGTTTTTTAATTTTTAACAGAAAAAGAAAAATGCTCAAATCAAATCATAATGTTAAAATAAACAATAAACATAATCACAACATAAATACATATTTCAAAATCATCTATAAACAAAACATAAGTACTTATTTCAATACATCTAATAATAATAACTCAACTGAAAATAATCATAGACCACATTTACCAAACAATTAACATTACTGCTCGGTACCCCCACCACCACATCCCCCTAACCCTAACCTTCCCCCCTCACTTACCAACTAACTAACTACTCTCCTCCCTCCTTCTCTATCTCCCTCCTTCTACTCCACCCAACTATCCCTTCTCTTCCCCCTTCTTATCAACTTTCTACTTACATCAGCCTTCACTCCTCCTTCCTCTTTCCATCAGATGTGGTGCCCAGAGGCCACCCGAGCAACCCCTTAATATCAATAATTACATATTCTTGCATCAACCCCAGTTGCAGTTGAGAAAACATAGTATATAAAATTGTAAACCCTCCCTACCCCCCCCCCGACTTCCCAGAGTGAGTACAGGGTAAAACAAAAGAAAACCCACTACTTCAAACAAAGTTATTATATAATCCTAACAAGAATTTTAAACTATATACTAAATACAATCTCTACTTAACATTTATTCAACCTTATCAATTCTAATACATATCTAATCCCTCAATCAGTCCATCTAATATCAAACCTTAAATCATTTCAGTCCACTAAACAAAACAGACAAATCATCTTGTTAAGAGTATTAATTTTCATTTACATATCTAAACCATCAATCTAACGATCAATCCATCACTTCAATTCATTGAGAGGTTATGTAGAGTCACCCAAACAAACAAGTTTAGTATATATCTTCCAATAATCAGTTTCTTTTAACATTCTAGACAATCATTTCAAACCAATAAACATCAAATAAATAAATCATCTTTTTTTTAAATAAACAAATAATATCAATAAACCCCTCAATTAAAAAAAATATATATTCTTAATCAATTTAGTATATCTTCCATTAAACAACCTCTCTTACATCTTACTCATAAACTTGGTCCTTGATTCAGCCCATAATCTTAGATTGGCCTTAATTCCTTACACTTAATTTTAAATTTTCACTTCTTCAATCGACTTCTGGGCTTTCTCATATGTCAAATAGACCTAAATAACAAATACAATCTATTTAATCCATTTCTAACTTAGATTCCTTCAACCTTATCAAATCACATAATGCTTATCTATCCCATCAATCAATCAATCTAATGTCAAACCTAGATCATTTCAAAGCAAGTACATTCTTCTTCAATTTAATTATATCTTCCATTAATCCTCTACTTTTACATCTTAGTCATAATCTTAATATATCTTCTGTTAATCATCTTCTCTTACATCTTACTCATAATCTTAGTCCTTGAGTCAGTCCATAGTTTTGAATTACCCATAATTCCTTGCATACAATTTTAAGTTTCACTTCTTCAATCGTACTCTTGGTTTTTTCTTTCGCCAGGTAAATCTCCATAACGAGGCCTCCCTTCCATATAATAAGTCTCTCTTTTTTACTTGCAATATCATTTGAATCCATATAAACCATCTTAACCTTTGCATTAGTCCTCTGTTTCTCTTAACCATAGACTTTCGTTGAGGTAACATTTCAAATCTCTGTCTTTGCTTTTCCTGGTCCTCGGCACCATAGATAGATTGCTTCTTAAACTGGATCAATTTCTCTTTTTTCTCAGTTAAATCTTCTTCTTGCTGCTTGTCTGAGAGGAATAGCCATCCCCTCCTGTCTTGAAACAAATCCTCTTCCTCCACTCCGTAAATAAACTGTTTATCAAGCAAGATCCATTTCCCATTATTCTCTTTATTCTCAATACTGTCTTCTTCTTGTTTGGGTTGTTGTATAAAATGTTCAACAGTCGGTTGCAAATCAATTTCATTTGGAAAAAAGGATCTAACTAATTTTAATATTTCTGTATTAGTCTCTTTCAATATTGCAATACTTTCTTCTTTAAATTCATCAATGCGATCCAAAATAGGTTTGACATTAAAACGTAAATTCCATTCCATTTTAAATTTTAAAACAATCGCTCTGGCTTTAATCCAATTTCTACAACCGTCTCTCTAGCTTCGCTTACGAGAACAAAGAAGAAAAAAAATTGAGAATTCACTTTCACTTTCAAGCACTTTCCTTTAGCAGTGAAAGTACTGAAAGCTATACGCCATCTTGAATGCATTATGTTGAATGTAACAGTTAGAAATATATAGCCAGAAAAACAATAAAAAATACTTGCAATCCAATAAAAACTCCTGTATTCACTCAGTCTGCAAACAGTCTCTCTTGTATTCTATTTTAAAAGCAGAGGCGGTCGCGGCGTCTTTTTCTGTCTGATGACAGAAGCGTCTCTGGGCAGGAGCGTCTTCAGGAGTTATGGGGAGCTCTCACTCTTGATCCCTGAAAACTTTTTCCAGGGATATTAGAGGAGCTCAACCCTTTACTCCCGATGCTCTGCACCTCTTCTTCGCCCGAAGAGGGGATTTTTCACCGCAAAAAACACTTGATGTTCGCTATTTTTTGCGGCTTTACATACCCAGGGAACGGAGCCTCACAGAGGAGACTCTAGCGACGCCGGCGGAGCCACCGGAAGTCCCATCTATATCTTGATATTTTAATTTAGCCTTTATTCCCTTCCTAATATATACCGCTATTCCCCTCTGTTTTTGTTCCGCTAATGCTGTGTATAGTGTTCCTAATTTTGGGAATTCCAAACATTTCCTATGTTGCTCTTTTATATGTACCTCTTGTAGGCACGCTATATCTATACCTTGTTTTACTAATTTTGTTAATATTTGTTTTCTTTTGGCAGGGGCATTTAATCTGTTAATATTGATCGATACTAACCTAATTTCTTCTTCCATTGTTCTACTTGTATATTCGTCATGATCTCAAACCCACTCCTTCTCTCCTTTGTCCTTTTTCTTCCTTACTTTCTATCTCTCGTTCTATTTCTTTTGACTCTGTTGTTGGTCTTCCTGATTTCTAGATTCTGATTCCTTTTTACTACTACTCTCTTCTTCCATCCCTTCCAACTGATCATAGAGTTCTCATGCCTTATCTAAATTATCTATCTTGATCTTTCTCTCCTGCCATGATACCAACATCCCTTCTGGGATTAACCATATAAATAGTATATTTCTTTTAATTAGCTGTGCTGTGAGAAACCTATAATCTCTTCTCTGCTCTCTTACTTTCTTCGGGACTTGTTTTAGTGTTTGTATTTCTTTATCCTTATAAATCATTGGGTTATCCCTCATGATCTTATAAATTATATCTCTAACTTTCTTTCTCGCAAATCTTATATGGACTTTTTGTGGAAGTCTGTTACGCCTAGCGTACTTTGTGTGAATTTGATACACCTCATCAATCTCCAATAATATTTTTTGCCTATCCCTTTTGTAGGGCTCCCACTATCAGCTCTGCCATAATAGTACCCAAATCTTCTTCCTTTTCTTTCATTACATTCTGGAATCTTAAATAACAGGCAGCTCGGTCCATTTCCAAGTGAATAATTGATTCTTCCATTTTTTTAAATAAAGAAATTTTATTGTTTTTTTCATTTTTACATAAAAGTGCTTGAGAAACAACATGGTGATTGGCCTATCAATTATCCTAAAACAAAATCATACCTATATCACACAAATTAATTACTTAGAAATTCCCTCTCTATTTCCCACATAATATTTTACCAATTGAAATTATTACATTTGTAAAAAAACCTCAATCAATCCAATCAATCATCAATCACATTTCAATTATAAGAATCCAAATCCTGTTTTTAAGCTTTACTATTTTAAAAATTACCATATTCCAATTAAGCTTATATAGACATATTAGCACTTCGGGCATCCCTCATTTCTCTTTTCCCTATCATGATGATTCTATCTAAAATAAATATATTATCCCAAACAGCAACATCCTTACATTTTTTTAGATATAGCCTATTGCTTAAACTAATACATCATTTATTAATACTATTACTTCTCTTATCACAAATATCTCCTCTTCTCCCTCTATTACAAAATAGTTATCTTGATTAAAATAAAGATATCAGTCCAAAAGACTACATTTCTGTCTATTTTAAATATATATTCTATTAATCAATTAAGTAACATTTACCCCTCCAACTACTTGTCATCTCTAATACCCAATATTGTTACAAAAAATATCCTTTTACAAAATCACCTATTTCATTTGTTATTAAAACAATCCGAGCATCAACAATCTTTTTAACCCATTCAGTGGAATTTTAAGCCACATTTTTAAACCTAAATCTACCTTTCTTTCTATACCAAGCTGGTTTCCATAATAAAGCCTCTGCATCATCAAACCTCAACATTTGAGTAAAGCTATTTCTCAATACATCAAAATAATCAAAGTTCTCTTTTCTTTCTTCCAATATCATCTGAATAGTATAGTCAATTTTATTCCTTATTGTAGTTGCTAGTTGATTGTCCACATTATCACAATTTTCAATGACTTGTAGCTGAATGTCAATCTCTATTATTTTTGGGAAATCAAATAGCTCAGTTAATGTTATTCTTTGATCATCAATGTTCTCCATAGGTCGTAAGTAGGATTGTGTAGAATTAATTTGCTCAGTAGTTTCTACTGTAAGTTCATAATATTGTAAATGCAGTTCCTCTGTCTTGTTCAATTGTATATCTTGTTGAGTAGGAACCTCTCTTGGGTTACTCTGTTCTTCCTCGGTTATTCTTTGGTCTATATTTTGAACCGATGGTTGAAAGTCAATTTGTGGTTCTCTAGTATCATCTTTGATTTTTCTCCAAGATTTGATATAAGCTTTCATATAGTTTATAGTTTCCAAAATCTTTTCCAATATAAGTTCATAGTCGAGCTGTGGATAAGGTTCCTCCATTTCAATGGTGAAATAGTCTTTGATCAAGAATAGTCTTTAATAGAGGGGTGTGGCCAGCTGTCAAGAAGAACGGGTGTGCTGGACGACTCTCCAGAGTGTCTGCCCTCATGTCCGACTGTTCGATAGATCTTTTGGGGTCCCTGGTTCCTTGGAGGGGGACCGGGAAGAACAGGGTGTCCCAGAGAGCGATTCCTGACAGCAGTCGGGGACTGGTGTATTCGGGGGAAACCTTGGCAAGTCGAGCGGAGGAAGAAAATGGTAGTCAATGGCGGCCGTGAAGAAATGACAACTATCAGCTGGCTGAAACGTAGCAGTGGTATAACTGGACGGAGACATGACAGTTCCAGTCAAAGTAATCTGAGCAGTGATCTTGATGGTTAAGCAGAAGTGATCTGGGTGAAAGAACGCACCGGAGGATTTCTAAAGAAATTTGAAGATTGTGGATGCCCACAAGAGGGGAGGAAGGAAGTTTCCCTTCCCCGCTTCTGAAATAGCAGCGAAAAGAAAGGCTTGGGCTTAAAAGGTTTGCCTACACGGTAGAATTATTACGTTGGTTGGAGAAATGTAAAGAGAAGAGGAGTCTCTTTTTTCTCTCTTTATTTCAAGGAAGGAAAGTTTAACTTTGAAAGGCAAGTTTACTTTAAATCACAGAGTGAAAGCCTGGAAGAAATCAAGAAGGTAGACATTTTGAAATAAGCCAGAGGTTGAATATCAGGGACAAAGCGAAAGAGACACCTGCTGGTTGAACAGAGAATAGTCACAAGAGGGGGGGAAGGGAAAGTGACTTCTAAGTATATTTAGTCTTGTTTGCAAATGTTAAGTAGATATCTGTGTAGAAATTTTTGATTTTAAGTGATAATTCTGATACTCTGGAGAATATTACAAAAACTGTAAATAAAGTGGGGAGGTTGGTTTGAAGAACTGAAAAAGATGACTAGTATCCCTAATCTTACAAGGGTTGGAATAGGGAGGAAACAGATAACACAGACTACAACAATGGAACCAAGTCCTGCCAGGCAAAGATCGCTAGAAGAGATGGCACAAAGAAATAGGGCGAACTCGAATTTCCCTTCCCTCTCTCATTGGGGAGGGTGGTTTGGGCAGTTTGGGCAGTTTTTCCAGGAAGAAGTCTTAGAGTCATAAAGAGAGGATAGAGTCTAACCTAGTTTCATCCACATTGCTGAAAGGTTGCTTGTTAGTACTTATTGTCTTCCGTTGTCAGCAGCTGAGTGGCTACGTGAATGTAACCAGTCTTTCTCCCACTGGTTTGCAGGGCTTCCTCAGATCAAACGGAATGGCCACCATCCTCCCACAATCAATGAGGGTCCCAGCTTTGCTTATCACCTCTACAGGGTCCCCAGCAGGGCGAAATTGAACATGAAAGATAGAGCCCCGTCTTCCTGTGCCCATCTCGCTGCAATGTCAAAATAGGAAGCGGGCAGCTGTTGGATTTTCTGTGTGTTAAATACAATGACAGATGATTAATATAGGGATTTGAAGATTAGTTTTAACTTTGAAGTAACTTGTTATTGTTTTATATATATTATTAGATATAGATTTTGACATCAGGGATATTTGTTTATATAATGCAGCATTTTGTTTATAACTATTCATAGACCCATTATGTAAGAGGAGGGGAATATTTTTGTGTATCTTTCAGAATTCAGCTGGGGTGGATTTTTTTATGTTTAATGTTAGATATATTTGGTATTTGAGATTTTTTTCTTTTTTGTACACATTTTTTTGTTGTTGGATGTTTATCAGTCTGGGTTTTTTTCCTTTTTTTCTTGTCTGTGTTTTGTATTTTATGTTTGGTGATAAAAATAAATAAACATATTTGAAGAAAGAAAGCAGCTGTTGTACAACTACATGGAGAATTATAGAAAAAGTTCACTTTACCCAAGTCTCAGACTTGCTTTTTGAGTTTCAGTTTCTCAGAGCTAAAGAAGAAATAAAACAAACACTTCCTCAAAATGGAAAATAACTCAGAATTTTAGATTCATGCTGGCTGGGATCTGTAATGGTTGTGATCTCAGTGCATTTGGAAAATGCAAGGTTGGGGAAGTTATGCATTACAAATAGGTTTAGAGTATTATTGTGTGCAAAAGACTTATTCTTGCAACAGGCCAATAAAATGATAGCTGTTGGACTGGGAATTGGTGATTGGAAACTAGGCAAATTTTAGAAATAGATATTGAGAATAAAACATTTTTGTAATACATATTTTTATTATTTTTTATAATCATAAGTACTTAGTATTTTATCAGCAACATATTGTCTGGGTTCCAACATTTAACTTACTAATACATATTAAGTTCCTTTCTCTCTACCTCGTTTTTCTAGCCAATGATAAAAGGTATCCCCTGTTCTAAAATAAACTGAATCTTCTTTCTCTTTCATTTTCAATGTCAATCTATCCATTTCTGCACACTCTAAGATTTTTTAAATTAACACTTCTTCCATTGGTAAATCTTCATTTTTCCAATGTTGAGCGAATAGTAAAATTAAATATATACACTCTTTCTCATAATTTCCTACAATTATGCCTAACAAAAATAATTCTGGCTTAAAATCTATATGTTTTTAATTATTTTCTCTAACCATGTATATATTCTTAACCAGAATCTTTTAGCTTTAGAGCATGTCCACCAAAGATAATAATTAGTGCCTGTTTTTTATTTATATTTCCAACAATTACTTGATATATTTTTAAACATTTTTTCTAACCTCACTGGTGTTAAATGCCACCTATAAAACATTTTATATAGATTTTATTTGTACGCTACCGCTTTTGTTATTTTAGAATTTCTTTCCCAAAGGCTTTGCCAGTTTTTTTTCAATGTTATGTCCAAAGTTCTTTGCCCATGTTATCATTGTTTCTTTAACTTGTTCCTCTTCCATCTTTAAACTTAGCATATATTTATAAAGTTTCTTAATCAATTTTTTGTCTGAGATCAGTAATATCTTACCAAATTCTGTCTGTTCTTATAAAATACAGATGTTTTAACATCTTTTTCATATGTCGTTTGAATTTGCAGATATGGCCACCATGATAGTTCAATACCCTGTTCTTCTAGTTCTTGTCTATGTTTTAATTTTCCTTCATTATTCAAAATGTCTTTATAGGTCATGATTTTCTCATAGTTTATTAAGTTTGGGCAAATAAACACTTCCATTGCTGAAAGCCATGCAGGTATTTTCATATAGATTTTCGCTTTTATTTTTTCCCATTCTAACAAAAGTGCATTTCTTATGTAATGATATTGAAAGTATCTGTGTATTTTATTTTTCCCATATCATAAAAAGGCATGCCATCCAAGTTGTAGGTCATGTCCCTCTAGGTATAGTAATCTTTTATCTCTAAGAGTTATCCACTCTTTTAGCCATGTTAATATAGCTGCTTGGTAATACAAAGTCCAGTCTGGCAGTCCAAATCCTCCATTGTCTATCACTTATTGAAGCATTTTTAATTTAATGCTAATTTTTTTCCTTACCAAATAAATATCAGTATTAATTTGTTTAGTTCGTCAAATAATTTTTCCCCCCAATCTTATAGGTATAGTTTGAAATAAAAAAAGTATTTTTGGTAGAATATTCATCTTCGTTGTTGCTATTCTCCCCAACATTGAAAGTTGTAAGTTTTTCCATTTTTCCAAGTCTGGTTTTATTTGTTTTAATAATTGTATGTAGTTATCTTCTTACATTGTTGCACATCTCGCTGTTAATTAGATTCCCAAGTATTTTATTTTTTTGACTATTTATTTTTCCGATAATTGATTTTTTTTCTTTTTCTGTAAGGTTTTTAGTTATCACTTTGGTCTTTTCTCTATTTATTTTCAGACCTGCCACTTCTCCAAATTCTTCTATCTTTTTCATAAGCTTAAGGCTTGTCTTTATTGTTTTAATTATATTTATGAAGTTTTTTCCAAAATCCATTTCATCTAGCTGTTGAAACATAAATTGCCAATTTATGTTGTCAAAAGCCTTCTGTGCATCTAGAAATAGACTTCTGGTTTCGTTGCTGTGGCGAGGCGGGCATAGGGAATCAGGACTCTGATTCCCACGCTCGATTTCATCCTGCTGTGAGTCCGAAAAGGACTAAAAGTCACCCCGTAGGGGTAACAGACCAAGAGGCGACTCTTGCAGATCACAGGAAGGCGGTAGCCAACCTGCTTGATCCAAGGAGCCCTCCAGAATGGCAGGAGAAAGACTGACTCCTTCTACATAGCCAGTCAAAAGCTGCTGACAGCCGGGAGAAAAGCGAGTCAATACAAGTGTGAGCAACATTTTGGACTTGAGTGAGACTATTTTCCTTTCTTCTCTACAATGTTAAAACTTGTTCTGGGAAAACAAAACATCCAAAAGCAATTTCCCAGAGTTACGAGGGGGGTTATCCCTCCCCCCAGAAAAAGACAGCGATTTAAGTGTTTTGGAGGAAACAGAGTCTACAACAGCATAGAGAGAAACAGAAAAAAGAAAAGTTTGGAGAGTTTTAAATTTTTTCTTCTTTTTATATTATTTTATATTATTTTTGGAGAATATTGGATCAAACTTAGTCTAAACCAGTGGTTCTCAACCTTCCTAATGCCTCGACCCTTTAATACAGTTCCTCATGTTGTGGTGACCCCCAACCCCCCATCCAGCTGGCCGGGAAGGCCGCTCCACTGGCTCCGCCCAGCCTGGTTGGGGAAGCGCCATTCCTTTCTCTTTCTCTCTTTCCTCTCTTTCTCTTTCCTCTCTCTCTTCTGTCTTTTCTCTCTCTCTTTCCTCCCTCTTTCTCTCTCCTCTTTCCTGTTTCTCTTTCCTCTCTTTCTCTTTCCTCTTTCTCTCTTTCCTCTCTTTCCTCTTTCTCTTTCTCTTTCCTCTCTCTTTCTCTTTCCTCTCCCCGTTTCTCTCTTTTCTCTCTTTTTCTCTCTTTCCTTTCTTTCTCTTTCTCTTTCCTCTCTCTTTCTCTCTTTCTATGTTTCCTCCCTTTCTCTTTCTCTCTTTCCTCTCTTTTCCTCTATTTCTCTCTCTTTCCTCTCTCTCTCTCTCTCTCTCTCTCATAGCAGCATCGTCGGGGGTCCCCGCCGCCCCCAGCCCGGCCTCTGCCGCATCCTCAGCTGAACAGGTGGGGAGGGGGAGCAGGATGGGAGGCAGCGGCTCCGGCGACGGTGGCTACTGCTGCATCATCGGGGGTCCCCGCCGCCTCCGGCCCGGCTGCCACCCCTGCTGGGACTCCGTGCTGCCCAGCCTCATCCTCCGTCCATCGATGGAGGCACGGTGGGGGCTGGAGCCACGCAGCCCAGCTGCTTCCCCCAGGCGTCCCTCTTCCTCCCGGTGCCCGCCTGAGCCGCCTTGGGGGCAGCAGGAGGAAGGAGAGGAGAAGGGTGAGAAAACCCCTGCCGCCACCCCAACTGGGACTCCGCACTGCCCAGCCTCGCCCTCCACCCATCCGATGGAGCCGCGATGGGGGCTGGTGCCGCGCAGCCCCTGCCAGCCCCTCTGCCAGCCTGGCTGCTCCCCCCAGGCACCTCTTTTGCCCCGGTGCCTCCCCGAGCTGCCTTGGGGACAGCAGGAGGAAGGGCAAGAAAACTGCTGCCACCACCCCAACTGGGACTCTGCACTGCCTGGCCTCACCCTCCACCCATCCGATAGAGCCGTGGTCAGGGCTGGTGCCGTGCAGCCAGCCAGCCCCTCCACCAGCCCAGCTGCTCCCCCCCAGGAAGCCCTTTTGCCCCAGCGCCCACCCAAGCTGCCTTGGGGGCAGTAGGAGGAAGAAGGGAAGGAGGAAGAGGATGGCAAGGAAGCTGCCACCAGCACTGGGCCCCAAGAGGCAGCTTTCTTCTCCTACCTTTGCTGAATCTCCTTCCTTCCCGGCACCTTGGACTCCGGCATGCCTTCCCAGCCAGCGGGGCCAATGGTCGGGCTGGCTGGGGATCGCAGGGGCTGGTCTTCCTTGGGCCGCAGCTTGTGGGAGGGCTGGCCCGCTCAGCGGAGCCTCCAGCAGGCCGCTCCCAGCAGGGATCCTGGGGCTTCCCCGGGTGGCTCCAAGGCCACGAGGCACTGGCAGCGCTTCTCCCAGGGGGTGGGGCACCCGGGTGCAGGGTCAATCAGGAGCCCTACAAGAGGTTCGTCTGCCTGAGAGAGAGAGAGAAGGGAAGCGAAAGTGCCTCTCTGTCTCTCTCTCTCTGCAAATGGCAGAGGAGGCCATGTGGAGACGGATGTGGAGCGGTGTCTCGGTTCCTAAGACCATCGGAAATATGTGTTTTCCAATGGTCTTAGGCGACCCCTGTGAAAGGGTTGTTCGACCCCCAGAAGAGTCGTGACCCACAGGTTGAGAACTGCTAATCTAAACTAACTGGAAAATTACAAAATGGGCACCTGAGGACATCTAGTGGCTAAACTAAACCATTTACTGAACTTATCTAATATTTTGTCTAGAAACTTAGAACTTGGCTAGATGCCCAGACATAGTTTAAAGTTTAAACCCTTTGATGTTTGATGTTTCTGACCTTCATAGTCTTGTGGATTATAGCTGAAAAGAGAAGACTTTCTTTGGGCCATTTTCTTTTTTGCCGGATGGATTATAGCTAAAAGATACAAACTACTTTGAAACTATCTGTTTTTTCTTTGCATTATAAGTACTGTTTGAGCTGCTAAAGACAGAGTGAGCATGGATTATAAATTCTTAACGTTGGACTGGAGAATTATCTATGGACAGTGGAAACTGAAATAGTGGAAAAACCTCTTGGAGAAGGCCTGTGGACTATTAACTCAAATAGTAAATCTTGATGGATTAAAAATTTTGACTGAGGGGCAACTTTGGATGCTGAACAATTGTTTTTGGAAGTGAGCCCTATTCCTTTGGATTATAAATATTGTTTGAATTGTGATTTTTATAGCTACTTAAAGACAGAGTGAGCAGTAAGGAACTACTGCTAGCAAGATATTTTGGACTAATTTTTGGCAAAGTGACAAAGTCGGACCTTGGGATAAATTTTACATTTTTTCCCTTTTTACTCTCCTATTGGTTTGGGGAGCCCAGTGAATTATCAATTATTAATGTTGGATTGGAGAACTACCTATAGACAGTGGAAACTGAAATAGTGGAAAAACCTCTTGGAGAAGGACTATGGATTACCAACTTGAACTGTTTTAACTGTTTTGGGGAAGTGGGCCCCATCTTCAGAAGTGGATTATAAAAAAAAATCCTTATCTCCTTGCTGAGAGAGCCTGTTGATCTAGAGATTACAAATAAGGACTACAAGAACCATTTAAGATAATTTTGAAAGATATATTGTGTTGAATATAGTGTTAATGGTTTGGTTGAAGGCTGGTGTGGGGAAAAAGTCTTAGAGTTTGAAAAAGGAGTTTGGGGGGGTAGAAATAAAATGAGTGTTCCGAATTTAAGTTAAACTGGTAAGAAAGTGCCTTCAGCCCTATCCTCTATCTCAGCAAACCCGATATATCAAAGACCAATTGAAGCAATGCTCCAACAAGAAAACGTCAGTAATTTCCAAAAGGTGATGCAAGCAACATTACAAGTGATTCAAGAAACAATTTCCTCTCAAAGGATGATACATGGAAAAATCATGAGGAAACAAAAGACAACCTTGATAAAATGAACCAAAAAATTAACAACAATTAACAATTAGAAAACTTTAAACAGATGGTCACAAAAAATGAACAAAGAATCCAAAAAGTAGAAGATAAGAGACCAACCAAAAGTTGGCAGAACTGAAAGATGAGAACCAAAAGCTGATGCAGATCAACACAGAATTGGAAGATTCAATTGCAGTTATGGAAATGGAAAAAGTATCTTATTTCCTAAGATTCCAAAACATAATAGAGGATAAAGAAGAGGATCTTGCGGATCTGATAACAGAGCTATTGACTGAAGCACGGGAAATTGGGAAACAAGAAATGGAAGGAGAGTTAGATAAAATATTTCGAGTCAACTCAAGCTACGTGAGAAGAAATAAAGTCTCCAGAGAAGTACATGTTAGATTTGTCAAAAGATCAATAAAGAATGAGATTTTGAGAAGAGTGAGAGATGACCCTCTGCTATAAAAAGAAAAAAAGATTGTAGTCCTGAAGCAGTTTTCCAAGAGAATAAGAGATGTACAAAGAGAATACCAATTTCTGACTAGAAAGTTAACTGAAAAAACAGTGAATTTCAGATAGCTGATTCCATCTGAAGGAAGGAAGACTGGGTGATAGTTAGGGCAATGCAAAAGAGATGGCTTTTTCAGTGGCTCTTTGTGGTAAAAATATATATTTTCCCTGTACCTCAGCCAGCCAGCTATTGTTTGTTTACCTAGAACTTTTGATTGAAAATGGATTATTATTGGATCTTCTTGAATTTGAGATTTATCTCTCCAAACTGTTTTGCTGAAATAAGCTCTGATGACTGTTTTCTACCCAGAAATCTTGAGTTTGAAGTGTCTTTTTTGTTACTTTGGTAAAATAAAAATGTAACAATTTTTGAGTCTCTTGTCAGAAACTGGCTGCACACTGCACAGAATAAGCCATTATTTAAGAATAATGAATACTGATGTTGATGCATATACAAATGCACTTGCCTAGTGAGAGTTTATTCTTTGAGGGCAAATTTCTTGTGAAATTTGTTTGAAATTTACCTTGATTTAAGAGTTTGACAGTGGCATAAGAGGCTTCTCTTTGAGAAATATGTGCAGAAGTGTCTTGAGAAGGCAAAATTATTTTCAGTTCCAAAGTATGGGTTATTATCTCCAGAGTCACAAGATAGAGAAAGAAAGTACTTTCCTATAAAGCCTTCTCAATCAGGTTTAATAATTTGATGCAGAAGTATGCTGAATATCAGGTTGGGACAAAGTTTCCTGGCTGAAGTTTTGTTTCTTAAAAAAAAAACTTTCAGTAAGTATTAATCAAGGCTGGAAAATACAAGCCTTCTATACAAACTGTAGACTCAGAGGCCATGAATCTGCATTAAGAGGGAATTGCTAAAAAGAGGAGAGAAATTTACTAGCACCTGGAAAGGGAACAGGTACTTGATGCGGTTGCAATGAGAGAGTGCATCCAAAGCAAGATGCAAAACTTTAAGACCAGTTTAAGGCTAGCTGATTTAAATTAGGAACTGTGTTCTGTTTGGTATCCATAGCAACCCAAGCAAAGCAAGCATCTTCTTTTTTGTCCTGATTTTGGTGCCACACAATAATTGGAGGAAATGACAACTCATGCACTATCTCTTCATCCTCTTGATTGAAAATTCAAGGACAGTTTAAGTGCAAAAACTAGTAATCTGCACTTGTCCAAAGAGACCCATTTTTGTTGCTAGATTACAGTCTCCAACATCCAAACTCCCATGAAGCTTTTCGGTTTAAAATAGTATTTTATTAGAAAATGCAATTGCAAATGGCACAGTGGAATGGAACGAAGCGGAGTGGAACGGAACAGAACAGAACAGAATAGAATAGAAGGGACTTTGAAGGTGTTCTAGTCCAGCCCCCTGCTCAAACAGGAGAACCTATACCATCTCAGACAAGTGACTGTCTAGCCTCTTCTTAAAAACCTCCAATGATGGAGCACCCACAATTTCTGGAAGCAAGCTGTTCCACTGGTTAATTATCCTCACTGTCAGGAAGTTTCTCCTTAATTCCAGGTTGCTTCTCTCCTTGATTAGTTTCCATTCATTGTTTCTTGTCCTGCCCTCTGGTGCTTTGGAGAATAACGTGACCCTCTCTTCTTTGTGGTAGCCCCTCAAATACTGGAACACTGGTATCATGTCTCCTTTCTTCTTTTCTTTAGACTAGCCAAACCCAAATCCCACAGCCATTCTTTGTATGTTTTAATCTCCAGGTCTTGACCCATGACTGTTGTGCTAGGTTTGCCACCAACCATATTGTGAAGTTTGCAGATGATACAATAGTAGTGGGCCTTATTCAAGATGACAATGCGGGTGTTTACTGCAAGGAGGTTGAGGGGTTGGTGAACCGGTGTAAGGAAAACAGCGTAGTTTTAAATACTGGAAAAACCAAAGAGATCATTGTCGATTTCAGAAAAGGCAGGCACAGCCACACTTCTTTGTGCATTAATGATTCACGTGTGGAGATGGTTACCAGCATCAAACTCCTGGATGTGCAGTTAACAAGTAGGCTGGCTTGGTCACTCAACAGCAAGACACTGGTGAAGCGGGCACAGCAGCGCCTGCATTTTCTGCATCGCATGAGAAAAGCACATCTTCCTTCTCCTATCCTTACCACTTTCTACAGGGGGACGATCAAGAGCATCCTGCCATACAGCATCACAGTCTGGTTTGGAAGCATCACAGGTGGTGCAGAGAGTGGTGAGGATGGCTGAAAAGATCATTGGCAGTTCCCTCCCTTCCATCCAGGGCATAGCACAGAAACGTTGCTTGAGCAGGGTCCGTAAGATTATCTGGGACACTACACGTCCTCTTCACGACCTGTTTTCCTTGTTATCTTCTGGGAGATATCCGAAGCAGAACATCCAGATTCAGCCATAGTTTCATTCCATACAACATTGAACTTATGAACTCTCAAGCTTCCTCCTTCCATTATATATTCAAGATGGACGGTGTTTAATATTTATTTGTTATGTATATGTAGGGATGTGGGTCTATACATATGTTGTATACAGTATGTTTAGGTGTGTGTTGTGTATGTGTTTGAGAGTGGGCAACTAAATTTCATTTTTGATGTGTGCCATTGTGCCCATAGTAAAAAATGACAATAAAGCTTACCTTATCTTATCTTCTCTGAATTTTTTCCAAACTCTCAACATCTTTTTTGTGATATGATGACCAAAATTGGCTGCGGTAGTCCAGGTGTGGTCTTACTAGGCTTTTATAAAGCGGTACTAATACTTCTCATGATCTTGATTCTATGCCTCTGTTTATACAACCCTGGATTGTATTAGCTTTTTTGGCTGCTGCTGCACACTGCTGGCTCATAGTCAAGCGATCGCCCCATAGGACTCCAAGGTCCCTCTCACAGTTGCTGTTTTTAAGCCAGGTCTCGCCTAATCTGTACTTGTACCTTTGATTTTTCCTGCCTAAATGTAAAACTTTGCTTTTCTCCACATTGAAACTCATTTTGTTTGATAGCGCCCATTGTTCAAGTTTGTCAAAATTTTTTTGGATCCTGAGTTTGTCTTCTGGGGTGTTCGATATTCCTGTTATTCCTGTCATCTGCAAATTTGATGAGTTCCCCTGCAATTCCCTCATCTAAGTCATTTATGAAGATATTGAAGAGTAGTGGGCCTAAGATGGAACCTTGTGGTACCCTACAATTCACTTCTCTCCATGTGGATGTAGTGCCATTGAGGACTACTCGTTGAGTACGGTTTGTTAGCCAGCTACAGATCCATCTGGTGGTGATGTTGTCTATTCCACCTTTTCCTAGCTTACCAAGGAGTAGGTTTGGTCTACCTTATCAAATGCCTTACTGAAATCTAAGTATACTAGGTCCACTGTGTTTCTCTGGTCGACTAGTTTAGTCACTTTATCGAAGAATGAGATGAGATTGATTTGGCATGATCTGTTTTTAACAAACCATGCTGGCTACTAGTTATGACTTTGTTTGCTTCTAGTTGTTTGCAGATCTGTTTTTTGATTATCCTTTCCAGGATCTTCCCAGGTATTGATGTTAAACTGATTGGTCTGTAGATTCTTGGGTCCGTTTTTTTTCCTTTCTTGAAGATGGGGTTCACATCAGACCTTTTCCAATCCCCAGTTCTCCAGGATTTATAAAAGATGTGGTGCAATGATTCTGAGATAACATTTGCTGGCTCCTTCTGGTTGGATTGTTTTCTATTGCTAGTGTTTGCATTATATTAAATTCCAGTATGATGTGATCACTTTCGCCAAATTTTCCAGTAATTTTGATTCCCTCTATCACTTCTTCTCTGTTTGTAAGGATTAAGTCCAGTATAGCTTTACAACTAGTTCCCACCTCCACCTTTTGGGTGACAAAGTTGCCGGCTAGGTTGGTTAGGAATCTGTTTGATCTCCTACTCTCTGCAGAGTTTGTCTCCCAGTTGATATCTGGATAGTTGAAGTCTCCCATTACTACTGTGGCATGTTTCCTACATACATTTGTTATATAGTGGTCTCTTGCATATAGTGCAATTTCCCCTCCTCTTTTTGTAGACCTGTTCCTTTTGAACAATTTGTATCCATCCATCAGTCCATTCCATTCATGGGTTTCATCCCACCAGGTTTCTGTTATGTCAACTATGTCATACCCTCCCTCATGTATTATTGCTTCTAGTTCGCCCTGTTTGTTCCCCAAGATTTGAGTGATTGTATATAAGCATTTAAGACTTTTATTCCTGTCCATGGGAGTGTTTCCTGTAACTCCTGGTTGTTGTTTGAGTGCCTACCTCATTGTTTGTTTTGTTTTCTTGGGATTTGTGATTGGTTTTGGGTTCTAGAGATTTAGAGATTGGTCACCCTCTCACCTCAATTTTATTTTAAAGCCCTCTTGTAGTGAATAACACTTTTTTCCTGCTGTATTTGACCTAACTATGTATATTTAATTCAATAACCTAAAACATGAAATTCCAAACTGCGTACATTGTGTGTGTGTGTGTAGACCACGGTTCGGCAACCTGCGGCTCTGGAGCCGCATGCAGCTTTTTCAGCTGCCTCCTGCAGCTCCCAGCCATGTGCAGTGACCCCCCAAAAAAGTGGGATTAAAAAAGTTGGACCAATCAATTCAAACTTCTCACAAAAAATACTCGCAAAGTTTGAATTGATTGGTTCAACTTCTTTGGTTTGTGGGACACCTGTCTGCTTGTCAAGCCCTGTGGGCTCGACATAGATGGGGGGGAAGACAGCTCTGGAGGGAGGTAGCCCCGCAGCCAGAAGCTGGCAGTCCGAGCGAAGCGGCACGGAAGACCTACCGGTTGGTATGGAAGGCTCCAGCTTTGCCAGTGAGCAAAGCCTGCCGTCCACGGCTCAGTTCCGCACCCTGATGACCAGCTGGACCGGCTTTCACTGCTCCAGCCTGGGGATGCCAGCAGCATAGAAGGTGGTTTGGAGGTGCTGCCGTAGGTGGGGCGTCCTTGCAGCAAACAACTCTGGATATTTCCCATGGCTCGCGGCTCGGAACCGGAGATGCTGGTGGCGCATGGTCTGGACTGTCGGCGTTGTCATGGTAACACCCCCTGCAATGCCACCTAATGTGGTGCGCTTCCAGCAGCGAAAAAGGGGCCGGAGCAGCAGCGGAACAAAAGACACTAAGCAGCACGAATTGAACATGGTCTTGATAAGCAACAAGCCAAGGCCCTGCATCCCTCCTGCTGCTGCTCAGTTCATGCTGTCCAGCATCTGCCTGCCTGCAGGCCTCCGTGCTCCTTCCCCGAAGCATGCAATTGCTCGGTGCCCCTGCCCCAAAAGGTGCTGCTTTCCCGGCAGGAGCTGAGTTTGCAAGCCTCGCCGGCAAGCCAGGACTACCAAAGTCCGGAGGGTTCCCTCCTGCTGCAGAGCCGCAGTGCCTGGGCTGATGGGGGAGGGGGTGGGGGGTATCCAGGGCCTAAAAAGTCCTCCAGGACAGGCTCGGGGCCGGCCCTCTTTCCCCAGCCGCAGGCGAAGGGGTGGCGCAGGGTCTTCACCCGGACGGGCGAGCAAAACCCTGAAACCTTTCACGTTTGTTTGCAAAGAGAAGCACGCCGCATTAGCTGGCACCACAGGAGGTGGTCCCATGGCAACGCCGACAGTCCGGGCCATGCGCCACTGGACTGTCCATTGACTTCTATAGGGATGCTTGGCAATGGCCAATTGAAACCGCTTCAATGATTTAGCTGCGGGATGGTTTTGAGTGGCAGAGAGAGACATAGAGACGCAAACGCGTCTCCACAGGAGACTCAGCAAGGGCAGGAGATGAGGAGGAGTCAGTCTATGTCTGTGCACACGCAGAAACTTAAATGGAGGCTTCCAAACCTGACACGCATACACACGTGGATGTCTGCAATCAGTCATTGCAAAAAATAGGAAAAAAGGGGGGAAAGTGAGCGTGACTATTTAAAGACTCCCACTTTTCCTTTCCTTCCTCCTCTTTGGCAATGTTGACTTCTGCTCCTCCAATCCTGGCTGCTCCTCGCAGTCCTTGCCTGCCACGGCGATTTCTGAGAGCGGGAGCAGCTGCCTGCTGGGCAAGCCCTGAAAGCTTTCTTTCTCTCTCCGATCTTGCCTTTCTTGCTCGCCCTCTGATATAGGCTTCTGCTGGGTTTCCTTAACCTCCCCCACCATTTTATTTTAATCCCTCCACCACCTCCCTCTTTCGCAAAGTTGGCATTCTGGGGATTTGGACCTCACTTCGCTCCCGGAGTCACTTGGCGAAGCTTGAAGAGGAGGCCGCCTGCTGCTTCCTCGCCCTCCCAGAGAAAGAACCCCAGAGAGCTGGAAGACGTCCTTTCTCCCACTTTCCGCTTCTCATCCTCTCTTTTCTGAGCACCCCTCCCAGAGCGAGTCAGAAGCCTCAACTCCGGCCTCCCGCAGCAGGCTGAGATAGGTGAGCCCGAGTGGCCGTCTGCTGCCGCCTCGGAAGATTTGCCGCAGCAGCTCTTTCTCCCCGTCGGCCTCCTCCTCCGCTCCCTCGGAACCTTTGTGCCAAAAGGTGGAAAGAAGAAAGTCCCAGAGAGGGAGAGCATGGGGCAGGGGGAGAGCAGTCTTTTCTGAGGGGAAGAGAAGCCAGGACGGCAGAGTCGTCCATACCAGAGTTGGATGGGGGTAGGGCCGGTGCATGACTCGCCTTAGACCTCACTCTTTAATCAAGCCCCCTGTTCCGTGTGTGCATGCACACACGCACGCACACATTATGCGGCTCCCAGTTTTTTCTTTTGTGAGGGAAACGGGTCCAAGTGGCTCTTTCAGTGTTTCAGATTGCCGACCCCTGGTACAGACAGACAAACAGACAGATAGATATATAGATTTATATTTCAATGGAAACGGGCAGGTCATATAACAAGAACTGATGGCCGGTGGACCAAGGCAGTCATAGAATGGATCCCACTTGATAAAAAAAAACATCCATGAAATAGATCTAAAACATCAACAAATATTGACACCTGAAGCCTTTATAAATAGAAGAGCACTGACAGAGACATCTCCTAAATGCTGTGAAGGTGTTACCTAGCCTGGTAACAAAACATTCAGAAACCAATCCACAAGACTTTAAGAACGAACCTTCATCCTCCCACAAGTAAAGGTTGACTTGGGTTGACAGTTTTCTGAGGAATGGCAAAAAATGCAGCAAGGCTGAAATAGATTTTTATTTTTATTTTTATATTGAAGCTGTAATGTAGCCAGGTTGCATACTGAATCTTTTGATGGACAAAACACGGGTGTTCCATTGTATCTTTGTAAAAAAAAGAAAAATACTTCTATTTGTCCTGTCAATTGCCAGGAATCAACCACACAATCCAGGGGATTAACACAAAAATGTTTGTGTGTGTATCCATGTGACCCTCCCCTTCCTACAGAAAAGAATTGCCTGCCCAATCCTGCAGCAGAGTGAGTATGTGTGTATGTTTGTGTGTGTGTGTGTGTGTGTGTGAGAGAGAGAGAGAGAGAGAGACAAAAAAATGCCCCTGCGTGCCAATGCAGCTCCCCCCCAGTGCCTTCATGGAGGGCTCGATGAGTGTCTGCTGCTGCCACACTGCCTGCCACCCATCACCGCTGGCCAGCGCCTTCATGACTCGGTAGAGGCCCACCCTTCGGAGCTCCGATTGGCTGTTGGGGCAAATCGCAAATTCCCTTGGGGTAAATCGCTGAAGTACATTGATTCCTCTGCAAAACACCCAGGATGGAGATGGAGGTAAAGGGCTGGGGTTCCATTAACGTTGGAGAAATACCAGCAGTGGTTCAGCTGAGTCTGAATGCTCACTGTCAATTGGCTGTGGCTGGAGAGCAGGGATGAAGGCACAAGCATGTGGCGAAGGTGAAAAGTCCCATTCGCTTTGGACAGTGCTGACTCAATGGCCATTTAAACAGAGATGAGCATTGCCTCCTATAGTTGGCAACAATTATTGAAGTAAAATCCACAGGGACTCCTTTACCCTTTACCTATCTAGAGCTTTTAATTCTGCTTGAGTCCAGTCCACGACTCCAACAGTGTATTTAATGACTGGAATTGCCCCATTATTAATTGCTTTGATGGCATTTTCTCCACTGAGTTTGAACTTTAAGATCTTCACTCTCTTGATATATTCGTTTTTATCCTTTTTCTTGACTTCAGTGTTCTTGATGTTGCCAAGTATTTGTAATGATTGTCTTCACCCAGACTCTTGATGTTGTTTCCATTGGCATCGTGATTCCTTCAGTTTTCACTATTTTTCTTTGTTTGATATTGAGTGTGGCACATTTGTCCAATCCAAACTCTATTGCAATATCTTGGTTGTATATACGGGCAGTGTTGAACAGCAATTTTATTTCAGATGATGTGTTTCAAATTGTCCCTGTAAAGGAGGTTGGTTAACTAGGCAGATGTTTTGGATGTTTGATAGCCATGGCCTAAGGCAGTGGTGGCAAACCTTTTAGAGACAGAGTGCCCAAACTGCAACCCAAAACCCACTTATGTATCGCCAGGTACCAGATGGGCATGGCCTACTGGGTGGGCGTGGCTGTGGTGGTCATGGCAGACTGGGTGGGTATGGCCAAGGTAGGCATGGTTACCTTGAAGTTGCTCGTGGGGAGGGACACCTGTGGGGCCAGGCAGCATTGGGGGAGATCCAGGTGGATCTGGCAGGTGGGGCAGGAGGCTCATCCTGCGGGGTGAGACGAGGCAAGGCAAGGCAGGGTGGGGGTGCCATTGTCACAAGGCAAGGCGAGGCAGGGGCCAGGGTGGCTGCTGCCTGACACCATCAGCCCCCACACACAGAGGCCAGCCAGCACATGGGGGCCAACAGTGTCTGTCAGCAGCCCCAGCCTGCCCATCCCTCAACTGGCACATTCTGGGGCTCCGCAGCCCGCCACCAGCAGTTCAGAGAAGCCGCCTCTGAGCTGGACGGATGGCCAACAGCTGAGGAGGCGATGCAGTGGGTCGTGCCCAGGAAAAGGAGAGCATGTGAGGCCAGGAGGTATGGGACCGGGGGGGGAGGGAAACCAGCCATGCTGGGATCCATCCGGCCATGTGGGACCTCGGTGAGTTAGTGGGCAGCTGGTTGAAGAGGGATAGTTGCCATCTCGGGCATGGCACACATGTCCACAGAGAGGGCTCTGCCGCCTCTGGCATACGTGCCATAGGTTCGCCACCACTGGCCTAAGGTATTCAGTATTGTTGACAGAGGAATCAGTGCAATGACAAATATGATAGTGATTCTCCTTGGAAGATTCTTCTTGATATTAATCTCTCCGATTCTATCATCATTGACCAGCACCTGTCTCATCCATTGTGTCATCAAATATGAACAAAGCTTCTGATTTTTCTATTGACTCCTATTATTTCTAGGCACTAGATTATCCAGTCATGTGGCAGGAAGTTAAATGACTTCTTGTAATCAATCCATGCTACATTCAACCTAATCTTCCTTCTCTTGCAGTTTTCCAGAATCTTCTTATCAATTAGGAAATGATATTTTGTCCCTCTGCTCTTTGAGCAGTTTACTTTCTGCTTGGGTGGAAAGAGCTTATTTTCAGCTAAATGCTATTGGACTGCATCAACTACCAGATCAGTTAATAATTTTAAAGTTGTTGATAAGCTGATAATTGACTTGTAGTTACCTGGTGCTGCCCCTTTTGCTGAATCTTTCATTGTTAGATAGGTTTTGCCAGATGCTAGCCATTTTTCAATTTCATCTCCTTACAACAGATATGTCAAACACAAGGCCCGGGGGCCAGATACCACCCGCAAAGTGGTTTCATGTGGCCCGTGAAGCCATTCTGGAAACAGTAAGGGAACGGCCCCCACTACTGTGGCCCTGGCCCAGGCTGGCCGGGAGCCAATGTACAATTTTGTGGTAGCCATCTATGCTGAAACACATTCAGTCTTAGCTCCACAAGGCTGTCTGGAAACAGTGAGGAACCAGCCCCTGCCGCATTGGCCGCATGCCCTGGGTGCATGCTGGGGAGGTGTCATTCTTTTTGAGGAATGAAAAAATGCACCATTGCCTGGAAGTGGCCAGCAAATGGCCCTCGCCTACTTCATATATCTGGCTTGATGGGCTCTGGGGGAGGGGTTTCAGCAGGCAGCAGGGCACTTTCCTCACAGCGCCTAGAGGATGAGCCAGGCAGCGCAAATCCAAAAAGAAATGTGAGGCTGCCCAGCTCCCAGCCTGCCTGATTTCAGCAGGCAGTGGGGCGCTCTCCTCACTGCACCAAGAGCTGAGCCAGGTGGCACGAATCTGATGAGAAATGCAATGCTGCCTAGCCCCCAGCCTGCCCAGTTTCAGCAGGCAGCAAGGTGCAAAGCTGGCGAGCTTCGCACCGCCCGGCTCAACCTCTCGGCGCTGTGAGGAGAGCGCCCCATTGCCTGCCGAAACCGGGCAGGCTTGGGGCTGCGCAGCATTGTGCAGATAATGTTGACTCTCACGCTGCTCAGGGCATCCCCTCCCCCAAAGTCCACCAAGCCAGATATGTGAAGTAGGTGAGGGCCATGTGCTGGCCACTTCCAGGCGATGGTGCATTTCTTCTTTCCTCACGAAGGGTGACACTTCCCCAGCTGCATTTCTTGCCTGTTTTTCTCCCTCCCTCATCTCAAATATTTTCCCACCACTCTGTACTTAGGAAGGAAGAAAAGAAAGAAGGAAAGAAGGAGAGGGAGGGTCTGAGGGAAGTCCTGCCTTAGTCCTGCCCTGCTGCCTTTTCACCATCCCCTTGCCTCCTCCTCCTGGCCTATCCTGGGGGTCTCTCATCCTATTGCTAAGGAAGCTTTGGATACAAAGCTGGGTCTCCTCCCACGGAGAGGGAATGGGCCTCCCTCTGACTTTGCCCTTGTACCCATCATGAGCAACCTGGGTAAGGAGAACAAGCACAGCAGCAGCAGTCTTGAGGAAGAGGTAAGTGCAGCTGGGCGCCTCCTTGGGGAAGTGGGCTGGGCTTGGTGCTGTGTGTTCTCGAAGGCTAGGCTGAGCGTTTGACCTCTGCTGCCCAAGGCTCCAGGCAGCCTGTGCCATCATCCAGCCCCCCCCACATGCCCTGAGAGAAACCGTGAGGCTCCTCCAGTGGTCCATGCCTTGGCATTTGCCCTGGTCCCACCCCCTTCTGCCAGAGACCCTCAGATCTGTCCCACTGCTGCCCAGGCCCCCACAGACACCCTTGACGTGAACAATGTAGAGCTGGCCACACCCACTCCATCCACGCCCACCCAGTAGGCCATACCCACAGTGGCTACACCCACCCAGCCCCCCAAGGGCAACCGCAATGCTGATGCGGCCCTCAGTGAAATTGAGTTTGACACCCCTGCCTTAAACTATGTTGCTAAACTGCTTGGCAATAATTGGGTGTAGACCACAAATCTTTGTTTTAATCAAAAACCATGCAGTTTATTTTCACCTGGTGCTGACCAATTTTTGATTTTTCTTGCCCTTTTCTCATCATTTCTGTTGTTTTTAACAAGTTCTTTTATTTCATCTTCTTTTTTATTCTCATCCACCTCCTTTAACCAAGCTGCATTCTTGTATTTCTTTGAGTTATCCTATATCTGTATCCAGAATTGCACTGGTTCTTCCTTGTCAGCTGTTGACTGATTCACTGCAATCTCTCCTTTGATGGATTGGTAGAAACATTTCTGATCGGATTGAAATTGGAGATTCTGCCTATAATTTGCAATTTGAGCTTTGTATCTGCTTATCTTCTTGGCTATACGTAGCTATTATTTGCTGCTATTCTAGCTTGCTTGCATCTGATCTCAACTTACTGATCTTAATTTCCAACCTGATCTTCCATTTTGATGATACACTGTTAGCCTTTTTTCCTTTTTTGTTGATTTTGCATACCAGATATTCAGTTATAACTGCAGCTGTACTATACATTAGTTGATTTGTTTCTTGCAATGAGCTGATGCTTATCTTTGAAATTATAGTATTGGCATCTTTTAATGTTTTTGGTATGTAAGGACCCACTTCAATCTCACATCTTAAGAAAGCAGAACTCGTGGAAACAATTTCTTCCAACAGGAACTTTTATTAAGAGTAGTTGATGGCAGGCATAATAGACAGGATCTAAGGGATTCTTTACAGATTGATACTTTAAAGGGTCCCTAAGCAAACCCCACCCCACAGTTCCTCCGGACGGTTCAGACCACCCAATCCCCAGGTGTTAAATCCATCAAGGGAAAGGGAAGATAACATCAGTCCAGCTCTGTTTGTAATACGATGTTCCACAGCTCTTCACACCTCCTTTTGAGACCGGAGAAATAAGCCAGGTTTTGGATGTTTGTATTCCTCCCCCCCCCCCGCTTTTTCCTAACTGCCAGGTTAGAGAGAAGAAAGTTTAGAGAGATGCATAGTGCAGGAGGCAATTTGTTACATTGAAATGGGCAGCAGACCCAGCAGGCAATAAACAAAAGGTTACATTGTAGCAAATAGAGGAAGTGAAAGTCCTACCCCGCAGGCATATCACCCCTCCCCCTTGGGAGTATGGCAGAATCCAGGGGAAGGTGAGATTTGGTTTTAGATCAGAGGAGATAGATAGAAATGAAATATAAATGGATTCTGACGTGGTAGCTGTTTCTTTGGTACAAACTTCAATACAGGCATACTTATGTTGTTTTTTGCTGTTCTAAATGCTCAGTTATTTTTTGTTTAAATTCTTCTACTTCTTTAATTAGAAGGCTTTATTATTTCTGAGGCAGAGGAGAGGGTGCATGCTTTCTGAATGAAAACAGCTATGCTTGTTTTCTCTCCTGCTAATTCCCCCTGGTTTGCTTTCACAATCTGCATTACTTCTGGCAAATCTTTGATTTATTTGACCAGAGTAAATTTTTGCAATTCTTCTAATTCAGCTTTTGTGAATACTTTATTTTATATTATAAATTAGTGTTGATCTGCTAACTATTGTTCTGTTATTTCTGATTCTGGATGTTATTCTTTCCAAAAATGTGATATTTGTTTCAAATATCCTCTTCTTGTTGGACTTGATCTATAATAACAGATCATTATGTCTTTAATTTCAAGGTCTGTATATTTGTGACAGGTAAAATACCTTGGGGTAGTTCTGATCTGCTTGCCTGGTTGCTCAGCTAACAGTCCTGAGTCCTGTAGCCCATTTCATAGATTTTTCTTGTGTTTAAATGAATTTTACTTATCTGAATTTATTTTTTGGCTTAATAGGAATACATTTGACTTAATATGCCAAAGTCAAACTGAAGTATTTATACCATGTACAGGAAAAATATCACATAATGTATATGCTAAAGTAATAATGTTATTGCAAAATTTTTAAATAAGCTACTTTTTCAGTGCCAAAGGCTGAATGATTTAGCTTTCCAAAGTGCAATTTGCAACTCACTTTGTAGCTTTTTATGCTCTGAGATTAAATTAGCTGCTTCTGAAAAGAATGCATGATAAGATAGCAACAACAGTTAAAATTAGGGCTTTTTCCTGTCACATCATGCTATATAGTCTGCTGTGTGTCAACAGTCACAAATCATGTTACAACACTTAAAGTTTAAAATGGCAGAGAATATTCTGATCTGACATTTACCAACTATCCATTATGTAACATGTTGTTTTGTCTTTGCAGGTTTTATTTGTTTACTTCCATTTTTAAAAAAAAATAATATTTTGTATTTGGGCTTGTATTGGATTTCTGCTTGCAACAAATTGACTGCATGGAGAAGGCTGTCATATTATTGTGGGGCGAATTAAATTTAAAGAGATAAAAATGTCTCTTTAAAGGATGGAAGGGAACTAAACAATCTTGTCTTCAGAATCAAGGTGCTGCAAGAGAACGATGGTTGCCTCTTGTTTCCACAAAGAATTGGGCTTTTGTTGTGAATGCAATATATAGGCTGCTAATACTTATTGGAAGAGATAATCTTTCAAATATTCTTAGGCCTCAAACAGGAATATATATATATATAGTAATTTATATTTTACTAAAGAGAAAGAAAGCACAATGTATTTATTGTATTTATATCCTTTTTCCTCTGAGTACAGTTTATGTAGAGTTTTACCTTAATTTTAATCTCTAGGAACAAATGTCAAACTTGTGACGTCACGTGACGTCGCATTAACGTATCGGGCCGGTTTTGCTATTGCCGGCAATGGGGTGGGTGCGGCTTCCACTGCTGTAAAGTAAGGTACAGTGTGGTCTGTAATCAAGAAATTACTTAAACCAATACTTTCATTACTGCAGTGAACCATATCTACACTTCTCATGGTGTATGGTAAATATACGATGATGTGTCTTATTTTCATTAATTTTTGTTCCTGAATAAGTTTCAAAGGCAAACCTACATAGTATATGTTGCATTGATCCAATTTAGGTTGTAACCAAAACATTAATTAGAAAAACTGCTTTATATATATAAAGCAAGATTCAATGCCTATTATAGGTGTGATCTTTGCACTTGGATTACCTTTTCTTCATCTGGAACTGATTACTTGATCTGCTGTTATGATATTTTTAAGCTTTTTATTGCTGCTTCATTATTTATTCTATTGCTTATTTTATTTTCTATGTACTATGTTTTAATATATTTAAACTTAATTAATGTTTTAATTATTTATTTAAAAACCTAGGGATTTTATATGAGAAGCAGAATTTTTAAACTAAGATCTAAGTTCTTAGTTTATGATAATGTACAGAATTTTCTCAATCTAAATCAATATGCCAAATATTTTATATTAAATATGTAGTTAAATATCCAATGACATCAGTGAGATATGTAAGGATTCTTAATTTGATTGGATTAGGTCCTTGGTTATTTTACATGAATAATCTGTGATTAGCAGAAAAAGGGTACAAGTAATATGTGGTTTTGATCTTTTAAAACAATTTCTAACATTTTAAGAACTTTTCAGTGAGAAATTCAAAATAACTCTTATAATCCATTAACTCTTAAATATTATAAATATTGACTGTAGGAAACGAGAAGAAGAAAATAAAAGAAAAGCCTCAGAACAGCAGAAAGAAATGCAGAATTGCAAAACTACTAAGATCCATATGCAGCGACAGAATTTTCCGGAGACGGAAAGAAATCTTTTGGGAGTTCATACTCCACAGTGCTCTCTTCCACCTGTTAAAAGGCATCCATCTGGCAACATATCACAAAATCAACTAGGAAAAAGCAAGAGAAGCACTGTATTATCAAGCAAAATGACTGTCAAAAACAAAAGTCATTCAGTAGAGCTACTTGGTGAAGATCACAAAAGAAAAATGGGTTTGTAAACTCTTTTATCATTTGTCAAGTCTAAAACTAGACTCCTCTTCTGAACCATAAAATGGGAGACTGGAAAGACAAGAATCCAGTGCTTTATATTACCATATATACCATAGCCACCTTTGTGCTACTTGATTTGTGCCAAGTAAGCAGCAAATGCATCTTAATTTATGGAAGTGTCAGGTTTCTGCTCAATAAAGGATAGCTATGCTGATCATAGAAAAAGATGTGTTAGTATATAAAAGTATAGGAATAGTGAAGAGAAAAAGGAAAACAAGTCATAGTTTTTGAGGAAGGATTTAAGTGATTGGAATAATATATGTAAAAATGGCTAATAAGAAAGATAGCTGAGTAAAGATATATCATTGCATATTTTCATCAGGCATATTTCAACAGAGAGGACATGGAAGAAGGCCAAACTAGTTGAAATCAAAAATAGTTCAGATGAGACAAAATTGAGTCAGTTGAGATAAGTATTATGCTCCAGGAGTTTGACAATAGCGGGGGGGAGGGGGGAGAAAAGAATTTGGTGGGTCCTGAAAAAGTTTTGTCTATAAAGAAAGACAAAAACTAATACAAACTAACATAAAGGGAAAAAAATGAAAAAGAAAGATGTCAAACAGAAAGAAAAATGCAAAAAAAATAAATAAATTAAAGAAAAGAAAAAGAGAAAAAGATACAAAGAAGTGCCTTACAGTATTCTTCACAGTAGTAATAGCTATATTTTAAACATGATGCCATGATGCCCTTCTTTCTATATTTTCTGCCCAATTATCAAAGCCAAAAACAGGCTCAGCTTTTTCATTTTTAATGCAAAAAACTGACAAGAGGTTTCTAGTTGCCAATAAATGTAGATAGTGTCTTTTCTCTAATTAAAGAATTTAATTTATACAACTCACAAGATGTGTCAATTTCATAGTGGGTAGTGTTGAATCTCTCTATCTCTATGCATATACTGTAGTATTCTTGTTGCAGTAATCATATACTGAAATAATCTTTCAAGGCTTTTTTCTAACTGTTATCAATAGTTAACATCAGTCCTAAAAGGAAAAGTTCTAGCTTAAGTTGAATATTAATCTTTATATTTGAGTTCAAATTTTTAAAGCTTTTTTTATATGACCACCAATTATGGAAGTTAAGATTAGGAAAGAATTTATGATGTAAAGGAATTAGTTAGATGGTTTGGTTCTGGAAGATCTACTATAGGGAATAGAAACCTTAATGGGCTTTATTTAAATTAAATAACTTTAATATTGAGGTTTTAATAATCAGAAGATAAAAATATTAAGAAAAATATGAAATTGGAATAAATAGAAGTGATGGAGAAAACTGATTTTAAGATTTAGAAAACAGTAAAATATCTGGATATTACTATGGCAAATATGAATTATACAGTATTTCAAAATAATTATGTTAAGACATAGGTTGAAATGAAAAAAGACATGTTAGGTCAGGAAAAATTAAAATTGTTGTCATTGGGAAGAATCTCTGTGATAAAAATGAATATTTTGCTAAGAATGTTTTTTTTTCAGAAACTATCTCTCTTGAAAACTAATTTATTGTTAATCATTTAAACTAATAATGTATATCATTTAATGGCAAAAAGATATACAATATCTAAACTTACATGGCAAGGGAAAAAGTAAGAGATAAATATAAAGTGTTACAGGATGCATATAAAACAGGATGACTGGGTTTACTGGATTTGAAACTGTATTTCACCACTTGTAATTTGATCTGGATGAAAGAATGGATGTTGTTGGGAAACAAGAGATGTTTACAGTTAGAAGATCCTGACCTGAGGTTTGGATGCCATAGATATTTATGGTATGATAAAATTAAAATTGATGTGCACTTTAAAAATAATTGTATTAGATATGCCATATTGAGAATATGGAATAGATATAAACCGAAGTTGTGGCTGAAAACAAATTTATGGAAGCGAAATAGCCAATAAATGCAAATAATTGACATATGGTGAAATATTGGAAAACCATAGGGGAATTTAAAATCAAATAATTAATAGCATAAGGATATAGTTGTCAATGCTTTTCTCATTTACAGTTATCAGAAAGTTTCAAAATGCATAAAAAGGAATGGAGTAAAGTAAGACAGAACTTGAAGTACAATTGGACATTGATGATGAACATTCTTTCATTCTTCTTCACCCTTCAAATTTTTATTTGATTCTCTCTCTCTAAAAAAAAAGATTTCTTCTTCCCATATTTGGGCCGACAGAGTGCATCAAAAAACACTCAAGACATTCTCTCTCTATATATAGTCTAAAATATCTGAAAGGGTTAGAATCAGTCCTACTGTGTAAAGAGCAAATTACTGAGCAGTACAGAGAATTGTGGACAGAGAATTAGATTGATCTAATAATAGCATTTTAAGATAACATAATTCGGAATGATCAGGATATTTAATAAAAAGTGGAAGTAATATCCTGTTTCCCTGAAAATAAGACTCAAGCAGAAAATGAACCCTAGCATGGTAGCAACTGGCATGCTCCTGCATAGAGCGGACAATAGAGTATAATATGTTCTAAAGATTCAATTATTCCACATGATGATGAACATGTAATTACTAAAACATACAAACTTTGAATTTGAAACCAGAAAAACAAGTTAAAGAATGTATAATATAGTAGGCTAAGAATTTAAAATGTACAGATGGATCAGTGAAAAAATATGTCGTTAAAAGTGTTATCATTTACATTATTTCGTGATCTTAAAAAGATATTTTTTATAAAATTATGTATCATTGGTATATGATGCCAGAGAAATAATATAAAATGCATAAAGGCAATTCAAATATATGTTGAAAATATGAACAACTTGTGAAGTACCAGGCTTCTATGAACTCACGAGAGTGGCATGTGATAGTGTGGCTGATGATTTTTGTGTTGCTCCAATCGAATTGGTATTATTTGGTGCCGGTGTGTATAGAGATTAAGGATTTGAGATCGTGGCATTTGACTGCCAGCCAGTGTTCATGGATCCTGGTTTTTAACTGATATGATGTTTCTCCCACATAAAATAGGTTGCACTGACATCCCCTAAATTCCGCTGAAGATGTTACCTAGTCTGGAAACCAACCCACAAGCTTGGAGAACAAAACTTCACCTCATTTTACACCCGAGCTACAAATATTCACCACCATTGCAAACATACAAATGTCAGGCCTGCCCCAGCCTGATTGCCCCTTAAGAAAGAAAGACCCTCGACTCTGTTGGGTTTGAAGTGATAGGCTCTTTTATGAAAGGGTGCTGCTTGCAGTAAAGTCAGGCTAAAACTAAATTTCTCATGCAAAAAAGGGGCTTTCCCCCTCAATCTGTCTCTCCCCCACTTGACCAGTCCATTTCCAGCCAAAAGGTGGATGTCCATGTGTTTTGGTAACCTTCAGTGTTTGGAGCAATTGGCATTCAATTCCCAAGGATCACTGGCATCTCTGTGTCCTTGAAGACTGGCACAAACTGGTTCAAAGCATCTCTGATCTTCCTCAACTGTCATTTCCCCCCCTTCCTATTTTCCAGTGCTATCCCAATACATGTTTATTGCTGATTTCTTCCCTCGCTCCCCCCCACACCTTAGCTATTAATGGAAGGATACTGATGAGGCTTGGAGCTGAAGATGGCATACTGCCCCCCTTGACAGAGGTATTAGTCCTGCAGAGGAAACAAAAAAGAGGGGGGAAGGGGAGAGAGCGAGAGAGAAATAGAAACCTATTTAGTCATTATTCAACAAGGTTACTCTGGATATTGCTTGTAGAATCTCTTAAGCAACTTAGAAGCTTTGATATGTTTTGAGTCTACCCATTTGGTTTTGGAAGGTGGATAGTCTTTCCACGCTACTAGATATTGAGTTTTCCCTTGGTATATACGAGAGTCCAAAATGGCTTTGATTTCAAAGTGCTGCTCCTCCTCAGTTATAATCGGGTCAGGAGATAGTTTCATTGCTGGCTGTAGTGAGAAGGTGATTTCCAGTTTCAATAAGCTGTAGTGGAATATCAGATGGACCCATCTAAGGGTTTTTGGAAGCTTGAGCTCAACAGTGACCAGGTTAATAATTCTTTTAATGGGGAAAGGGCCAATATATTTCAGGCCCAGTTTTTTGGAAAGTTGTCTAGACTGTAGGTACTTGGTAGATAAATAGATCCCAACTTTAAAGTTTTTTGGGTTTCATACATCTCTTGTCAGCTTCCCTTGCTTCTCCAGGGCTTTCCTTACTATCAGCCAGGTATTTTGAAGTGGGGTGATCTACTCCTTTAAGGAGACGGTCAGTGGGGTGGCCTGGGGCAACTCAGGGATAGACACAAAGTCCTACCTTGTGGCCACTTAAAAGGAGATGAATCCAGTGCTACTGTGTACTGAGTTGTTGTTAGCAACCTCAACGAAAGGAAGGAGGTCCGCCTAACTGTGCTGTTGATAATTAATGTAACACCTGAGATATTGCTCCAAGATCCCATTTGCACATTCACAGCCTCCATTAGTTCCACATGATGGGAGGAGCTAAGCCCCTGACTGGTCCCCAAAAGTTTTAAGAACTCTTGCCAAAACCATGAAGTGAACTAGATGCTGCGGTCTGAGATTATTCTCTCTGGGGCTCCATGCTGTATGAAACACCCAAATCATGGTGATTCCTGAACTCTTGAGTAACTCTACTATAAAGTCTATTGAAATCTCTTTCCAAAGGGCTTTGGAGTCAGCCACTGGCTTGAGGAGCCCTGGAGTCTTCCCTTGCTGCCTTTTTGTAGAGGCACAGTTAAGGCAGCTAACTGTGGATTTTAGTTTAGCTTGCACTCTGGGGTGACCAGAGCTGCTAGTTGCTGGGAGGGAATAACCAGTCCAACCACCACTGGCTTTGAACTGTAATATTGTGGTAGTCTGGATAGGGCATCTGCTAGGAAGTTCTTCCCCCTGGGAGATATCGCAGGGTGAAATTGAATTGGTTAAAGTATTGAGCCCAATAGACTTGTTTGGGAGATAACCTCTATGGGATTTTTAGGGCTTCTTAAGTTCTTGTGATCTACCCATACCTCAAAAGGGGTTTTCCCCCTTCCAAGAAATGCCTCCAGGTTAAGAGTGCCCACCGCACCGCACATGTTTATGTTTATTCGCACTTATATGCCGCCCCTCTCCGAAGACCCGGGGCGGCTCACAACAAAAACACAACAACAATTTAAAATCAACCACATTCATACCCCACACAAACACAATCAATTCACAAGCACTGATGGCGGGACACTCTTAGGCCGCGGGGCAGAGCTCAGCTCATATGCCCCAAGCCTGTTGGCATAGATGTGTCTTCAGCCCTTTCCGGAAAGCTAGGAGGGAGGAAGCAGTACGAACCTCCAAGGGAAGCTGGTTCCAGAGGGCAGGGGCAGCAACGGAGAAGGCCCTTGCCCTAGGTCCCGCCAGATGGCATTGTTTAGCAGACGGGACTCGTAGGAGGCCAACTCTATGCGCCCTAACCGGTCTCTGGGATTCATGAGGCAGGAGACGGTCCCGCAAGTATCTTGGTCCATTGCCATAAAGGGCTTTATAGGTCATAACCAACACTTTGAATTTTGTTTGGAGACCAATTGGTAGCCAGTGCAGCTCACGAAGAGCTGGAGTGATATGAGCATGTCTTGGGAGACCCAAGACAGCTCACGCGGCCGCATTCTGGACTACCTGCAGTCTCCGGACATTCTTCAAAGGTTGTCCCATGTAGAGAGCATTACAGTAGTCGAATCTCGAGGTGACAAGGGCATGGGTGACTGTGAGGAGTGACTCCCGATCCAAATAGGGCCGCAACTGGCGCACCAGGCGAACCTGGGCGAATGCTCCCCTCGCCACAGCCGAAAAATGATGTTCCAAACTTAGCTGTGGATCGAGGAGAACACCCAAGTTGCGAACCCTCTCCGAGGGGGACAAAACTTCTCCCCCCAGGGTAATCGACGGACAGTTGGAATTGTCCTTGGGAGGCAGAGCCCATAGCCACTCCGTCTTGTCGGGATTGAGTCTGAGCCTGTTAGCACCGATCCAGACCTCAACAGCCTCCAGGCACCGGTTCATCACTTCAACTGCTTCACTGTAATGACACGGGGTAGAGATATAAAGTTGAGTATCATCAGCATATTGATGATAACTCACCCTGTGTCGACAGATGATCTCACCCAACGGCTTCATGTAGATGTTAAAAAGCAGAGGTGAGAGAATGGACCCCTGAGGAACTCCACATGGAAGAGACTTCGGAGCCGATCTCTGACCTCCTGCAAACACCGACTGCGACTGGCCAGAGAGGTAGGTGAACCACCGTAGAACAGTGCCCCGCACTCCAAGCCCCTCCAAACGGCGCAGAAGGATACCATGGTCGATGGTATCGAAAGCCGCTGAGAGGTCAAGAAGCACCAGGATAGTGGAATAACCTCTATCCCGGGCCCGCCAGAGATCATCGGTCAGCGCGACCAAAGCAGTTTCCGTACTGTAACCGGACCTGAATCCAGACTGCCAAGGGCCCAGATAATCAGTTTCATTCAAGGACCGCTGGAGTTGGAATGCCACCACCTTCTCAACAACCTTCCCCAAAAAGGGAAGGTTGGAGACTGGACGATAATTATTTAAAACTGGCGGGTCCAGGGAAGGCTTCTTGAGGGGGCGCACGAGTGCCTCCTTTAAGGGAGCCGGAAAGGACCCCTCCCTCAATGAAGCGATAACAACCGCCTGGACCCAGCTCTGTGTCACCTCCCTACTAGCCGAAACCAGCCAGGAGGGACACGGATCCAGTAAACAGCAGAACTCACAGCTCCAATGGCCTTGTCCACATCCTCAGGAGTTACCAGGTCAAACTCATCCCATACAACAGGACTAAGACTGACTCTTGACTGACTCATTGTCAGCCGACACTGCATTCCAATTGGAGTCCAAGTCAGTCCGGATCTGAGTGACCTTGTCTGCAAAAAAGGTATTAAATTCTTCGGCATTGCCCTGTAAAGGTTCCTCCCTCCTCCCCATATCAAGGAGAGAGCGAGTCACCCTAAACAGGGCAGCCAGACGAGATTCCGCAGACGTGATCAATGCGGAAATATACTGAGATTTTGCCGTAGTGATCGCTTCCAAATAGGTCTTGATATAAGCTCTCAATTTGGTTCGATCAGATTCAGATCTGCTTTTCCTCCATTGCTTCTCTAAACGTCTCTTCTGGCGCTTCATCCCCCTGAGTTCCTTGGTAAACCAAGGAGATCTCTTGGGTCTGCTGCCACAGAGAGGTCATGCCTTCTTTTCTCATACTGCCCACCTATGCTCAGTTTCTGTAAGCTTTTGGAAGTAAAGGCATATAGTTGCAGAATACCCTCCTCATTTTTCTGCAAGAGCACAGCTCCCACTGCGACATCACTTACATCCACCTGAATCACAAAGGGGGCATTGAGATCTGTGTGTTTCAGTACTGGTTCTGCTGCAAATAGGTGCTTGACCTCTCAAATGCCGCTTGGCATTCCATTGTCTATCTCAGTGGCTGGCTAGGTTTGGGCTTCTCCTCCACTTTTGTCTTTAGTAGGTTGATAATGGAGAAGACTATCTGGCAAATGATGGGATGAATTGGTAGTAAAAGTTGGCAAGCCACAACGTTTTCCATGTTCAGGGAGGAGCCCACTCCAGCACTGCCCACACTTTCTCAAAGTCCATTTTTATTCCTTTGTAGAAAATGCGATAGCCTAAATAGTCCATTTTAATTTGATGGAACTTGCATTTAGACAGTTCACATACAATTGGGTTGCTCTACGGTTTTTGAGCACAACCCTGACTAATTTTATGTGCTCTGCCATAGAGCCAAACTCCACTGTATAGGTGTTTGCATAGCACTTAGTTTATCAGCTACATGAATACAGCAGGAGCAGTCCGAAGGGGAGAACTTGGAATTGGAATCACCCTAAGAGGCAATTAAACACTGTTTTCCATTCATCACCTTCCTTGATCCTAACCCAGTAATACTCCTCCTGCAAGTCCAGTTTGGTAAAAATCTTCCCTTTGGCCAAATTGGCTAGCATATCCTTTATCAAAGGCAACTGATAGACATTTTCAATACACACAGCATTTATTATAAACTATCCTTCTTTTCCCTGAACAGCACCAAAGCAGCCACACTTGTTCTGGCAGGCTGTATGAAACCATGCTTTAGTTTTTATCTATGAAGGCTCACCATTCCTCTAATACTCTAGGGGTCATTGAGCATAGTTTAGCACCCAGTCGATTTCTATGGAGTAGTCAATTGGCTAGTGGGATGGAAGTACGTCCAAACCCTTTTCACTAAAAAAGTCATAATTGCTAACAAAGAATGACTGAAGAGAGTTAAGAAACTCGAAATAGCTATCCCAGTTCTCCCTTATTCTTTGTTAGCAATTTAAATTAAAACATATATATATATATATACTGGTTCCTGCAGATGGCTCTGGGTTGAGCTGAAACAGGTAAAAGAAAGAAAGATTTCTTTCTCCCATATTTGGGTTTACAGGGTGCAATTTAAAAAGAAACACTTGATATAAATCTCTTCCCTCCCTGATACTGCTGGCAAAGTGAGAGGGAGTCTGTGGCCTAGAGGTTAATACAACTACCTAACATGCAGACAGCCCAGGTTCGAATCTCAGAAGGGTAAGTTCTGGCTGAAGAGAGTTAAGAAACTCGAAATAGCTATCCCAGTTCTCCCTTATTCTTTGTTAGCAATTTAAATTAAAAACATATATATATATACTGGTTCCTGCGGATGGCTCTGGGTTGAGCTGAAACAGGTAAAAGAAAGAAAGACTTCTTTCTCCCATATTTGGGTTTACAGGGTGCAATTTAAAAAGAAACACTCGATATGTGTGTGTGTGTGTGTGTGTGTGTGTGTGTGTGTAGGTCTTTGGTTCTTCGGGTTTTCTCCCACGTAGAATTTGAAGTGTCTTTGCGACGTTTCGACGAAGTCTCATTTGTCATCTTCAGGCTGGTGCTTTCGGCTTCGTGCTTCTAGGAGCAGTGTGTGACTGTAACTGTTTCTTCCTTTTAACTGCTAGTGGGGGTTTGAACTGATTGGCTGGGAGCTCGGCTGTGTTCTGATTGGGTGGAGGTGTGTTCTGATTGGTTAGGGGGTTGGCTGTGCTCTGATTGGATGGGGGCTTGGCTGTGCTCTGATTGGATGGGGGAGTGTTCTGTTTGGGTGGGGGCTTTGTTGTGCTCAGGTTAGTCTGAGTTGCAGGGGGATTAGAGATGGTGAGCTGCATAGCTGTTTGGCTTCGCGTTCGTGGTCGTGTCTCATCTTCATGGTGGGTGTCAGTTTGCTTCATGTATGGATTGGAGGGGTTTAAGGTGGTTAATGATGCAGCTGTGGTCTGGCTTCTGGTTTGTGGTCGTGCCTCATCATTGTGGGTTTGGGTTTGCTTTTTGCGTGGATGTGTGGTGAAGACATCCTGTGTGGTTTTCGTGAGTGTAGGTCTGGTGTCATTCTTTGTGTTATGGACTCGTTTGTCAATAAGGGCGGGTTTCCAAATGGCTGGTAGGCGGAAGGTATCATCTCGTTTGTTCATGCTGTGTGGGCGTTTTTCTATCTCGATGGCTTCTCTGATTATTCTGTTATTAAAGTGTTCAGTTTTGGCGATAGTTCTGGTCTTTTTGAAATCAATTTCATGTCCTGTGGCTTTAAGGTGTTGGACCAGGGAAGAAGTTGGTTCCTCTTTTTTGACTGAGTTTTTGTGTTCTTCAATGCGTGCACTTATTCTTCTGTTGGTTTGTCCAATGTATGTGGTGGGGCAGGCAGTACATGGGATTTCATATACTCCTTGATTTTCTAATTCAATTTTGACTTTAGGGTTTCTTAGGATGGTGGATATTTTTCTGTTTGTGCAGAATGCTGTTTTGATATTATGTTTGTGAAGGATCTTGCTGATCCTGTCTGTGGTGCCTTTTATGTATGGGAGGATATATATTGGATATATATAGGGGGATTAGAGATAGTGAGCTGCATAGCTGTTTGGCTTCGCGTTCGTGGTCATGCCTCATCTTCATGGTGGGTGTCAGTTTGCTTCATGTATGGATTGGAGGGGTTTAAGGTGGTTAATGATGTAGCTGTGGTCTGGCTTCTGGTTTGTGGTCGTGCCTCATCATCGTATGTATGTATGTATGTATGTATATGTATATGTATGTATATATGTATATGTATGTATGTATAAATAAAAGAGAGCAAGAAAGAGAAAAAAATATATATCCAATTTATAATTCAGCAATTTTTAGTCATAGACGAAAAGGGAAACAAAAAGAGAGAAAAAAATCCCCTTAGTATTCAATACTTCATAGTAAAGTACTTATAAACAAAAAAAGAAATATTTATAATCCAAAACAAAAAAGGAGTAAGACCAGATGTTCTGTATTTAAGATATAAATAAATATGCTCTGTAGTCAAGCTAAGGAGAAAAAAAAAGTAAGAATCCAAAAAAAATAGCCTCTCTCAGTCAGCAAGATCAGATAAGAATGTCTGGGCAAACAGCCAAGTGTCTGGGCTGTAGAGCCAAGTTTCTAGTTTGAATACACACCAGACAAAGGAAAAACAAAACAATGTATCCATTCACAGTATTTAAGAAAAAAAAGTCCAAAGTGGAGAGAGAGAAGAAAAAGGATTTAAAAGGTTTAAGAATAAGCAGTTAGAGTGGATTTTCTGAGTTAGGTAGAAGAAAAAATATTTTTTAAAAAAGCCAGCTACCCGAGTCTCTGTTAAAACTTAAAAAGTTTAACCATATTGGAAAGTTATTTTTAAAAAAAAAATAGAAAGAAGCTTAAACCGCCGCTTATATGCAGAGAGGGAAAAACTCCTCTCGCTCCCTAAAGCTACACGCTCAAACTTCAGACAGGGTATTTAAAAAGAAAAAAAAATCCATCTTCATCTAGAAAGAAGAGCCTGTTCTCTTCTGGTTCAGTTGTTTGCTTTCAGACAATGCTGTTTCTCTGTCTCCAACGATCAGCTGTTAATGGCGGATGGCACAATCGCAGTCTGCCTTTCTTCTGGTGGTTCCAGGGGCTGATTTGATTCCAGCATGCCGGCTATCACCAGCCTGTGGTCTCAAACGTTCGCCCTTCGGTGGCCACCTTTCCGGGGTGCCATTCGGCCCCAATCCGGACCCTGGGCTCAGGCTGCTGCTGCTCAATGCCAGGTCAGTTGTAAATAAAGCTCCCCTCATCCATGATCTTCTCCTGGATGAGGAGGCCGACCTCGCATGTATGACCGAGACCTGGCTGGGCCCAGAGGGAGGAGTTCCTCTCTCTGAGATGTGTCCAGCTGGGTTTCAGGTATGGCATTAGCCACAACCCCAGGGAAGGGGGGGAGGAGTGGCTATTATAGCCAAGAAGACCTTTAGCCTATGCAGGCTTGCTGTTTCTGAGATTGCGGGTTGTGAGTTGCTCCTTGTGAACTTGGACCTAGGGGTTCAGGTGGGCTTGTTGCTCATGTAACTGCCTCCCAGCTGCGTGTCAACAGCCCTGCCTGCACTACTTGAGGAGGTTGCTGGGCTGGCGGTTGAGTTCCCCAGGCTTATTGTCTTGGGGGACTTAAATCTTCCATCGCTCGGCGAATCCTCTGGGTTGGCACAGGAGTTCATGGCCACCATGGCAACCATGAACCTGACTCAGGTAGTTCAGGGTCCGACTCACGAGAGGGGACACACTCCCGACATGGTATTCCTCTCAGAACAGTTGAGCAATGATCTGGATTTAAGGGGCTTAGATATTTTGCCTATGTCATGGTCAGATCATTTTCTGCTACGGCTTGTCTTTAAGGCTCCACTCCTCCCCTGCAGGGAGGCGGAACCGATTAGGTGGTTCCGCCCCAGACGTCTGATGGATCCAGAGAGTTTTCAGAGGACGCTTGGGGAAATACCGGATTCTCTCATTCACAGTTCGGCAGAGTCCCTGGTTACGGCCTGGAATATGGCTGCGAAGGGGGCTCTTGACCGGATTGCGCCGCTGCGACCTCTCTGTGGTAGCAGACCCAGGAGATCTCCTTGGTTTACTGAGGAACTCAGGGGGATGAAGCGCCAGAAGAGACGCCTAGAGAAGCGATGGAGGAAAAGTAAATCCGTATCTGACCGAACACTTGTAAGATTTTATATCAAGACTTATCAGGTGGCGCTCAAGGCGGCAAGATGCGCGTATCATTCCGCCTTGATTGCATCTGCGGAATCCCGCCCAGCCGCCCTGTTCAGGGTAACTCGCTCCCTCCTTAATCAGGGGGGGGGTTGATGCACCCTTGCAGGGTAGTGCTGAGGACTTTAATAAGTTTTTCGCAGATAAAATCGCCCAGATTCGGATGGACCTTGACTCCAATTGGAATGCAGTATCGGCTGATAATGATTCAGTCGAGATGACAGGGACTCGTCTTGATCCCGTTGTGTGGGAGGAGTTTGACCCGGTAGCACCTGATGAAGTCGACAAGGCCATTGGAGCTGTGAGCTCCGCCACCTGTTTATTGGACCCGTGCCCCTCCTGGCTGGTTTCGGCCAGCAGGGAGGTGACGCGGGGCTGGGTTCAGGAGATTGCCAACGCTTCTTTGAGGGAGGGGTCCTTTTCGGCTCCCTGCAAGGAGGCAATTGTGCGCCCCCTCCTCAAGAAGCCTTCCCTGGACCCAGCTGTTTTAAACAACTACCGTCCTGTCTCCAATCTTCCCTTTATAGGGAAGGTTGTTGAGAAGGTGGTGTCACTCCAGCTCCAACGATCCTTGGATGAGGCCGATTATCTGGGCCCTCAACAGTCAGGATTCAGGCTCGGCTACTCCACGGAAACTGCTTTGGTCGCGCTGACGGATGATCTCTGGCGGGCCCGGGATTATCCACTATCCTGGTGCTACTTGACCTCTCAGCAGCTTTCGATACCATTGACCATGGTATACTTCTGCACCGACTGGAGGGGTTGGGGGTTGGGGGCACTGTTTTGCGGTGGTTCACCTCCTACCTCACTGGTCGGTCGCAGTCGGTGTTGGCAGAGGGTCAGAGGTCGACCCCTAGGTTCCTCCCTTGTGGGGTCCCTCAGGGATTGGTCCTCTCCCCTCTGCTGTTTAATATCTACATGAAACCGCTGGGTGAGATCATCCGACAAGACGGGGTGAGATATCATCAGTATGCTGATGATACCCAGCTTTACATCTCCACCCCGTGTCATTTCAGTGAAGCAGCGGAAGTGATGTGCCGATGTCTGGAGGCTATTAGGGTTTGGATGGGTGCCAACAGGCTCAAACTCAACCCCGACAAGACGGAGTGGCTATGGGTTCTGCCTCCCAAAGATATTTCAATCTATCCATCCATTAGCGTGGGGGGGAGCTTTTGACCCCCTTGGAGAAGGTCCGCAACTTGGGCGTCCTCCTCGATCCACAGCTAAATCTGGAACATCATCTTTCGGCTGTGGCGAGGAGGACATTTGCCCAGGTTCACCTGGTGCACCAGTTGCGGCCCTATTTGGACCGGGAGTCTCTTCTCACAGTCACTCATGCCCTTATCACCTTGAGGTTTGACTACTGCAATGCTCTCTACATGGGGCTACCTTTGAAAAATGTTCGGAGACTTCAGGTAATGCAGAATGCAGCCGCACGAGCAGTGTTGGGCTTGCCTAGAAATGCCCACATTTCGGCATCACTCCGCGAGCTGCATTGGCTGCCAATTGATCTCCGAACCCAATTCAAAGTGTTGGTTATGACCTATAAAGCCCTACATGGCATCGGACCAGGTTATTTACAGGACCGTCTGCTGCCTCATGAATCCCAGCGGCCGGTTAGGGCCCACAGAGTGGGCCTTCTCCAGGTCCCGTCAGCCAGACAGTGTCGCCTGGCGGGGCCTAGGGGAAGAGCCTTCTCTGTTGCGGCCCCGGCCCTCTGGAACCAACTTCCCCCGGAGATCCGTGTCGCCCCCACCCTCTCCGCCTTTCGTAAATTGCTTAAAACACACTTTTGCCGGCAGGCCTGGGGCAGCTAACACCTTGCCCCTAGCCAGTGTATGTTTGTGGAATGATTGGTTTCTTTTTTAATTAAGGGTTTTTATATTTATGTATATAATGTAATTTCTATCATGTTGTGAGCCGCCCTGAGTTCTCCGCAATAGGGCGGCATAGAAATTAAATAAATAAATAAATAAATAAATAAATAAATAAATAAATAAATAAATAAATAAATAAATAAATAAATAAATACATAAATAAATACGGTAGCCCACCATCGGAAGAAATTTGGATCCAGGGAACGGAGCGTTCTTTTCCCGGGTCTAACCTCAGTGACATCACCGGTGACCAAAGCAGCATTCTAAGCATAGTCTTAATAAGGCTTTATAAAGTGGTATTTCACATGATTTTGATTCTATCCCTTTGTCAATGCTACATAGATTGCATTGGATTTTTTTGGCTGCTGCTACACACTGCTGGTTCATATTTAAGTGATTGTCTATTAGCACTCCAAGATCCCTGTCCCAGTTATTGCTATTTAGCTACATCTCACCTAATCTATACCTGTACATTTGATTTTTCTTATCTAAGTGTAAAACCTTAATTTTCTCTACACTGAATTTCATTTTGTAAGGTAGGGCCCAATATTCAAGTCTGGATCTAGAACCTACCTTCTGGGGTGATGGCTATTCCTGCCAGTTTGATGTCATCCACAAATTTGATAAGTTCTCCTATTCCCTCATCTAAATCATTTATGAAGATGTTAAAGAATACTGCCCCAAAAACAGAACCTTGGGGCACCTCACTGCTTCCTTCCTTCCATGTAAATGTAGTCCCATTAAGGACTACAACACAAGCCCATCTATTGAACATGCTATCTGTCCCATATTTTTAAGCTTACCAAAAAATAGGTTGTGGTCTATTTTGTTAGATGGCTTACTGAAATCCAAGTATATTATGTCCACTGAATTTTGCTGGTCTACTCATTTAGTTACTTTGTCAAAGAATGAAATAAGATTTGTTTGGCATGATCTGTTTTTGACAAACCAGTGTTGACTTCTGGTTATAACTTTGCTGGTTCTATGTGTTTGCAGATATGTTGCTTGATTATCTTTTCCAGGATCTTCTTCCAGGTATTTATGTCAAACTGATTGGTTGTAGTTTCCTGAATCTCTTTTTTTCAGCTTTTTTTTGAAGATGGGAACTACATTAATTCTTTTTCAGTCCTCTGGAAGAAAATAAGAATAGAATAGAATAGAATAGAATAGAATAGAATAGAATAGAATAGAATAGAATAGAATAGAATAGAATAGAATAGAATAGAATAGAATAGAATAGAATAGAATAGAATAGAATAGAATAGAACAATCTGGAAGGCACCTTGGAGGTCTTCTAGTCTAGCTCAAGCAGGAGAACCTGTACCATTTTAGACAAATGATCATCTAACCCCTTTTTAAAAATCTTCAGTGATGGAGTGCCCACGATTTCTGGAGGCAAGCTGTTCCATTGGTTAATTATCCTCACTTTCAGGAAGTTTCTCCTTAATTCCAGGTTGTTTCTCTCTTTGAGCAGTTTCCAACCATTGTTTCTTGTCCTCACCTCAGGTGCTTTGGAGAATAACCTGCCCCCCTTTGCCTTGTGACAGCCTCTCAAATACTGAAACACTGCTATCATGTCTCCCCTATTTCTTCTTTTCTTTAAACTAGCCAAACCCAAATCCCGTAGCTGTTCTTCATATGTTTTAGTCTTCAGCCCTTTGATCATCTTAGCTGCTCTTCTCTGAACTTTTTCCAAAGTCTCAACATCTTTTTTTGTGATATGGTGACCAAAATTGGCTGCAGTATTCCAGGTGTGGTCTTACTAGGGTTTTATAAAACGGTAATAATCCTTCGCGTGGTCTTGATTCTATGCCTCTGTTTATACAACCCAGGATTGTATTAGCTTTTTTGGCTGCTGCTGCATACTGCTGGCTCATAGTCAAGCAATCGCCCCATAGGACTCCAAGGTCCCTCTCACAGTTGCTGTTTTTAAGCCAGGTCTTGCCTAATCTGTACTTGTACCTTTGATTTTTCCTGCCTAAATGTAAAACTTTGCTTTTCTGCACATTGAAACTCATTTTGTTTGATAGGGACGATTGTTCAAGTTTGTCAAGGTCTTTTTGGATTGTGAGTTTGTCTTCTGGGGTGTTGGATACTCCTGCCAGTTTAGTGTCATCTGCAAATGAGTTCCCCTTCAATTCCCTCATCTAAGTCATTTATGAAGATATTGAAGAGTTCTGGGCCTAAGACAGAACCTTGTGGTACCTCACTGCTTACTTCTCTTCATATGGAGGTAGTGCCGTACTCATTGAGTACAGTTTGCCAGCCAGCTACAGATCCATCTGGTGATGATGTTCTCTATTCCACCTTTTTCTAGCTTACCAAGGAGTAGGTTGTGGTCTATTTATCAAATGCCTTATGAAATCTAAGTGTACTATGTCCACAGCATTTCGCTGGTCTACTAGTTTAGTCACGTTATCGAAGACTGAAATAAGATTGGTTTGGCATGACCTGTTTTTAACAAACCCATGCTGGCTACTAGTTATAACTTTGTTTGCTTCTAGTTGTTCACAGATATGTTTTTGGATTATCTTCCCAGGTATTGATGTTAAACTGATTGGTCTGTAATTTCCTAGATCTGTTTTTTTCCCTTTCTTGGAAGTGGGAACCACATCAGCCCTTTTCCAATCCTGTACTACTTCCCTGGTGATATTTCTGAGATCACATTTGCCAGCTCCTTGTGAACTCTGGAATGTAGTCTGTTGGGTCCCACTGATTTATATTCATCAAGTTCGGATAGGTGTTCTCTTACCATTTCCTGCTTATTTTAATTTTTGTTTCTAGTTTTTTTTTTGCAGTGGGTTCTTTTGGTATGTTGGGCTGTAGTTTCTTTTCATGCGAAGAGTAATGCAAAGTATGAGTTAAACAGCTCTGCTTTCTCCCTGTTGCCTGTTATTTCTTCGCCATCCTCTCTCTTTAGTGGACCTACAGTTTCCTTAACTTTTTTCTTGTTGTTATTATGTTGGAAGAAACTTTTTTTATTATCCTTGATTTCTGTTGCAAGTCTTTGTTTGTTCTGAGCCCTTGCTTTCCTGATTTCATCTTTGCATGTTCTGGCTATCTACTGATAATCGGCCTTAGTTATGTGCCCCTCTTTCCATTTTTTGTATTTGTCCTTTTTGTCTTTCAGTTTGTCAGAGAGATCTTTGTGCAGCCATGCTGGATTCTTCTTGAATTTCTTGTTTTTCTTTTTCACTGGTATTGTGCTAATATGGGCTTTTATGATCGTATTTTTCAGAGTTTTCACACTTCTTGGGTTGTTTTCCCTGTAAGGATTGTCATCTATGGAATCTTTCCTAGATTTTCTCTGAGTTTGTTAAAATTGGCTCTTTTGAAGTTTCAGACACTGGTTGGATTATTTTCTATTGCTAATGTTTGCATTATATTAAATTCCAGTATGACATGGTCACTTTCACCCAATGTTCCTTCTATCACTTCTTCTCTATTAGTAAGAATTAAGTCCAGTTGTCAATGCTGCTAACATTGGATGTTCTTGCTTTGACAACATATAGAGATGCAGCCTTTTTCTTTTTTATGCTTTACTCTTAGAATTAGATGATACTAGAGGAGGAGGAATGTGATGGGAGTTAGTTAGACATAACAATATTGTAATAGTGTGTGAATTCAGGGCTTTTGAAATAAGAGATGATAAGAAATGGCGGATTGGAGAATAGGAGGGAAAGCCTGCATTTCAAACTAATTGGAGAATGTGATTTATGACTGTTAATTAGAGGAGGGAATTGTGTTTTGATACTATGTGCTAAGGGGAGGGGAATCCAGATTTCTTTGCTAGGTATCTGCATGTTTTCTTTGATGGAGAGATTGTGGATCTGTGTGTTTCCATCTAAGGAGAGAAATCGATTGCTCAGTTTTAATGGGGCTGCTTCTGGTTGGGTTGGATTGGGCAGAAGGGGTTTGTTAATTGTATGCTGCTTCTTTCTTTGAGTATTGTGTTTCCTTCTATGGGTGACATATTTTCATTTGTCTTCCTCCAAGGGTTTATCAGTACGGTCAAATCCTCTGGGTGTTACTTGTTCATTATTTGCTTCGGTTTGGGTAGAGCTTTCTTTTGTACATTTAGGTTTGGCTAGAATTGCCTCTAAGTCCCTTACTTTTTCCTCCAGTAGTTTATATAGTCTACATCTAATGCATGTATAGTTTGGGAGTTCTTTGGGTATAATCACATACATGGAACATGCATACCACAATAGTATCAGTCACCTGTTCCATGAGCTTGTTGTTTGAAAATCTCTCTTTTTGGTTGGTGGATGTGTTTTGCTCTTAGCCTTGTTTCTAGCTTCTCTGTTCTGAGTAATTATGTCTATTTTTTATCCTTTTGTTTGCCTGTTTGTGCTTGTTTATTTTGCCTTGTTATTTAGGTATAGCTAAAAGTATGTGGCAGTATGCCCTTTGGTTTTTAAAGGAAAAATTGCAGTTTATATTGAAGTTAAAAGTTAACATTAGGATCAGGCTATTTAATGAAGGGAAGGGCTGCTTTCTCCTCAACAAGGGATTTGCTTTTAGCTTTCTGCTCTCTGCCTAAAAACTCATCCCTATCCTTTCTTTTCTCAATTTACTCCTTATTTATCTCTATCTTCTCTGCCTTGCTTTTTTGACTGCCTTCCTGTGCTCAGCCGGTCTTTCTAATTGCCCCCAGTTGCCTCCAGCCATTGTTTCTCTGAGGTCTCTTCTATGTTAGTCAGTTAGTTTTTCTGTGCTGAGCTGGTCTAATAACTGGTCTTTCTGAGCTGGGCAGGTTTGCTAGTTGGTTTTTTTCTGCTGAGCAGGTTTAATAGCCAGGTTTTCTCCACTGGGCCTTCCTATCAACTGCCTCCATCCGCTGCTCCGCCACTCCATCTTCAGCCGTTGCTCCATCTCCAATGTTCAGCCACATTCTCTTGAGCTGCCAGTCGGGTCCTCCGCTGCTCCATCACCTCTGTCATGCTGCCTTGTTGCTGCCTGCAGGCCTCCCAGTCAAGTCCCAGAAGCATCTTGTCTGCTTCCGTCTGTAAGCCCTAGTCTACTGCTATCCGTAGCACCTGGTCTGCTGCCGTCTGTAGGCCCTTGTCTACTCCTGACACACTAGTCCCACTTTTGCTGTTTTCCAAAAATTAAAGCTTCTCTTGTTAATCCTTAAACTTACTTAGAGCTTCTTTCATCTAAAGTAGAAGGGAAATCGCCAAGTGTAATGAAGTACAAAGTGTCTTTTGGAATGTTCTTAACTCAAATAAAACAATAATAAGCAGCTTCCTAAAATATTTATGAAAGTTGGCAAACCAGGTGTTTCTGTGAAAATTGCAAAATATGGCTTAGATATTTTTTTCCCAGCCACCTGACCTCTCAAATTCATGGAACCATGGAACCAAATATAGGTAATCCTTGTCTTCTCCTTAATCCAAACAGGAGTTCCAAGGAGCTGACTACTGGCTCCTAATTTGGCTACATTTGTGAGCTCTTCAAAAAGCTGAGACATGTTCAGTCTGCATTGCTCCCAGGAAGTGCTTGTCTTTATTAAACCCATTTTTTTAAGAAAAAAAATTCAGTGTAAATACAATGTTCCTTTACCATTTCCACATCTCTAGCAATCTCTACCTAAAAGATCTTTTTTTTTCTTTTAAAGGTTAAAGTAACAGAATTGTGATCTTTTTTCTTCTGGACTGAAAGTCTGAAGATTCTGAGTGGAAGAGGCTGTCAACCATCCCACACAGTGTATGCAGCAAATAAAGACTCCTGGGGCATTTTTTGTTGGCAACAATATAATTTACTGAGCTGGCATGGATATAGAAGTAGTGAAGCCAATTCTGAAGTTTTTGCATGTGAATAGCATAGTTAAACTTTCCTCTTTTCCCTGGCCCTCCCATTGTCATTTTATTCCATCCAATCAATTATGTTCAATTAGTTTGGGGAACAGATTCTGGTGAACTTTCCCAGCAGGTGACCTTGGAATGCTGGTAAGTCTCACTTTCGAGTCAGTGCTCTTGCATTCCATTACCCCTTCCTTTGTATTCCAACCCATTCCCTCCCCCATTTCTTGCCTGGCTATGAGCACAGTTTGCAAAATTAGCCATGACATGCCGTCCCTCCAAAAGGAAGACTATCTTTGAAACAGAACAAACACATACATATTATTAACAGTACCATTCCCCTGTCTACCTAGAATCACTCAGGCTTAATTAGGTATTTGGTGTGGAATTTGTGTGCGGGTTTAGGGGCACGGATATGTGTTGCTACCACCCATTCTGCTTCTGCTAGAAGGAACCCTTTCCACAGGACTTAATAATTGCAACTTCCCTTTGTCGATTCGGGAGTCCAGAATTTCCTTAACTTCAAAATGCTTTTTTCCTTCTACCCATATGGGAGAAGGGGACCATTCAGCATCTAGTTGCAAAGGTGAACTATGGAAGGTTTTCAGAAGGCTACTATAAACATTGGGTGGACACATCTAAGGGTCTTTGGTAGCTTCAATTTATGATCCAGGTGATGGGGAAGGGTCCTATATACTTGGGACCTAGCTTCTGGCAGGGTTGCCCTAGCTGCAGGAACTTAGTAGACAGATACACTTTATCTCCTATTTTAAACTCTTTTTGGGCCACCTTCTTCGTTTCAGCCTTTTCTTCTGTGTTTCTCTTGTAGCTTCTACTGCCTTATGAACCACAGGCCAGGTATCTTATAGAATGTTAATCCATTCACCCAGCAATGCATTTGAAGGGGTCTGCTGGGGGAGGTTTGGCATGGGCACGACATATGCACTGGTAATTAAAGGTAAATCTGGTGCTAAATTGTGTACAGAGTTATTATACGCTACTTCAGTGAAAGGCAGAAGCTCAGCCTAATTATCTTGTTTGTAGTTCATATAACATCAGAGGTACTGCTCTAGTATATCATTCGTATGTTTACAAACTCCATTCATTTGTGAATGATGAGCAGAGTAAAGATTCTGGGAGGAATCTAACAAATTCAGGAAGTGAATTGTATTCCCCCAATCTGTTATGCCCTTAGGAGCACCTTGCAGCCAGTACACATGTTGCAAAAAGAGCTTCACCAGTGACTGGTGGAGTATACCCTTAACCTGTATAACGAAATCAGTGAGCCTGAAAGCAGACAGCCATGAAGACACTATTCAGTTTATTGTAGCCCCAAAGACATGATACTGGGGTTGTCTTGGCTTAAGAAATGGAATCCGTCAATTGACTGGGAGAGCAACAACTGGCACCCGAGGAGATAGATGAGGGAGTGCAGTGAATGAAGAAACTGCTAAACGTTAAACGAGTGCTGTCGGCTGGAAAAGAGGGAGTGGAGCCAATCAAAGCACTAGCAGAAAGCAGGCAAGCCAAGCCAAGCATCTGAAAAGAATACTGAGATTTGGTGGAAACATTTAGCGAGCAGGAATTGGATACACTCTCCCCTCACCACCCCATGAATTGTGCAATTGAATTGCTGCCTGGGTCAAAGCTACCCAAACAAAGATGTACTCCATACCCCAAGAGAGATGGAACAACTCTGCAACTTCATGGATAAGAATTTGGCTAGGGGTCTCATCCAGCCAGCAAAATCTAGGATGGCAGCACTGGTAGTCTTCAAGGAAAAAAAGATAGTTCTTTGAGACTGTGCATTGATTCCCAAGGGATTAACAGGGTTTGTGTGGAAAACATGTGTAATGTATTGAGGTAAAGTAATTGGAATTGTTGAAAAAACAGTCATAAGACTCTGTCAGTTAAAAGCCAGACTTGCTGTGTACATGCTAATTATCTTGTGTTAAAGCAGGAACTAATATCTGAATCCTATTGGCTGCCACCTAGTTGTTGAGTGTATAAATAGGGATGGAGTTGCAGTGATCCAGGCTTCTGTTTAAACCTGCAATAAAGAGTTGATTGTTCACCTGCTGCCTTGTTGATGCCTCACTGATCACCAAAGATAACAGTGGCGATGAAGGTGGGATGTGCTGCCAAATTCAAAGAGCTGAGTCACTAAGGGCGTAAGCCAAGTGACGATGCCTTGGTTAGCAGCACGTTCCCCCCCCATTCATGCCAGTATGAAAACGCTGGAGGAAGAGCGGTCCCAAGGAACTGCCTCTGAGAGATTAGAAGAAGCCTTGGCAGCACAAGGCATTGCGAGGCCGAAAACAATGGAAGCAACAATGGAAGCAACTCACCATGGCCAAACTCAGGAAACTCTCAGAATTCGATGTCGCACATCCAGAGAGGTGGAGCTCGTACATCACGAGAGTCAAGAATTACTTTAGAGTCAACCAAGTTCGTGAGGACGGCTTGAAGGCCACAACACTGCTGTGTGTTTGTGGCCAGGCGAGGTTCGAGATCGCCAAAAACCTAATAGCTCCGGTGCCACTTGAATCTGTTACTTATTCCGAACTTAAGAGAATGCTCAAAGAACACTTTGAGCCGAAGCTATCGGTCATTGCCTGGAGGCACGCCTTCGAAAGAAGAGACCAATGACCGGGCGAATCGGCTGCCAAATTCATTGTTGCTCTTCGTCAAGCAGCCTGACCCTGCGAGTTCCAAGATCTTGAAAAGAGGCTGCGAGCCCACATAGTGTGCGAGTTAAGAAGCAGGGATCTCCAACAGAAATTGTTCACCAAAGAGATTATTTCATTTCAAGAGGCCCTAAGAGAAATCACAGCCGAAGAAGCCGCCAGGGGAGCCATCAAGGCCTTACGGCTCTCCAGGAACATTCCCTGCATAGAGACCATCCACCAGGAGGGCGCTGAGAGGCTCGAAGGCTCCGAATCAGATCAAGAGGTTGATCGCTTACAGCAACCTCTAGAAAGAAGGCCACCATGCCCAGTTGACAAGGCAGTTCCCTTCTCTTGATGTGCAGGGTGTGGAGGCCGACAGAAACACATGAACTGCCAGTTCCGCACTGCAATGTGCTGGGCGTGTGGTAAACAAGGCCACATCGCCGCAGTCTGTTAGGGTCATCGGAGAGTGAGTCCACCAGAAGAGTTTCCCTGGAAAGGTACCGGGCCCCCGTGGCAACACAGGGTGGGCTATTGTGCCACTAGGAGGATTGTACTTGAACCAGGTGCCCATCGCCCTCTTAAGGAAAAACTGCGGTTCAAAGTCAAGCTGCAGGGAGTTCCATGCAACATGGAACTAGATACGGGGTCCGCATTATCCATAATTTCCCAGGGAACCTTCAAACACATTTGTTGTCACAGCGGCAAAAGGGTTAAGCTCAAGCCTTCGAACCTTGTTTTAATGGATTTCCAAATCTTCCAAGTAACAGTCAAGGGGAAAGCTTCACTCTGGATTCAATTCAAGGAATTTGAGGGGGCCCTGGAAGTCGTAGTAGTTGAGGGCCACCGCACAAGCCTCATTGAGCTTGATTGGTTTGATGCATTGGAAATCCATGTAACTGGAATAAACAGCACACAAGCAGTGGACTTAGTGGCAGTTTGCCAGGAGTTTGCTGACGTTTTTAGACCTCACTTAGGGAAATTTAAAGGTCCTTCCTTAGCTCTTTGGCTTGATCCTGCCATATCTCCAATACGGATCAAGCCGCGTAGAGTGCTCTTTGCCCTCAAGCAGAAAATCGATGCAGAGCTGGATAAGCTGGTGCAGCAAGGCATCCTTCAGTGGATAGCAGTCAATGGGAAACCCCCATAGTCACGCCACTTAAGGCCAACGAAGAAGTGTGAATATGCGCAGATTACAAGTGCACTATCAATAGAGCACTCCAACAACATGTATATCCGGTGCCTGTAGTCAGCCACATTTTGGCATCACTACAGGGGAGTCGCATCTTTGCCAAGTTAGATTTAGCTCAAGCCTATCAGCAACTGCAGGTGGATGATGCCACGGCGAAAGCTCAAACCATAATTACTCACAGAGGAGCTTTCAAAGTTAACGCCTACAATTCGAGGTCAGTGTTGCCCCAGGCCTCTTCCAGGGAGTGATGGTGCGCATGCTCAAGGGTATTCCAGGCGTGTGCCCATATTTCGATGATGTCCTCATAGCTAAGGAATCAGTCGAAAAATTGGCAGAACGGCTCAAGGCCATCCTTCACTGCTTCTGCAAAGCGGGGCTGAAGCTGAAGTGGGAGAAATGTAAGGCATTCATCCTGCTGAATCCAAGCTCAAAGCAATTCAGCAGGCCCCTAGTCCAAAATCAAAGGGGGAGCTCCAAGCGTTCCTAGGACTGCTCAATTTTTATCATGCCTTCCACCTCACAAGGCCGCAGTGGCAGAGCCGTTACACCAGCTCTTGGACAAACATGCACAGTGGAAGTGGACCAGTGTCCACAAGAGGAGCTTCTCAGCAGTCAAATCACTGCTGTCTTCAAACTCTGTTTTGATGCATTTTAACGAAAAGCTGCCTGTCTGCATCGCTTGTGATGCATCACCATATGGGGTTGGGGTGTGTTGAGTCATGTAATGACTGATGGAAGGCAAGCTCCAATAGCCTATTACTCGATGACCTTGTCCTCTGCAGAGCATAATTACAATCAAATAGATAAAGTGGCCTTGGCCATAGTGGCAGGGGTCAAGAAGTTTCATGACTACTGTATGGCAGGCCTTTCACGGTCTTCACAGACCACAAGCCACTCCTGGGGTTGTTCACAACAAACAAGCAAACACCCCAGATCATATCTCCTAGGATGTTGAGGTGGTCAATATTTCTGTCAGTATATAATTTCAATTTGATTCATAAACCAGGTAGGGAAATGGGCCACTCAGACAGCCTTAGCAGACTGCCATTGCCGCATTTAGAGTCTGACTCCGCTCCAGCCACGCACATTGTGGCTATCCAGGATCTGCCTGAGTCTCCCCTTAACACAGGGGATGTGGCTGCGGAGACAGCATCTGACACGACGCTAAGCCATGTGTTAAACTGGGTGCTCACAGGGTGGCCAGGAACTAGTCCAGGGCCTAACTTCTAGAGTTTTAGTAGGAGAAAGGACGAGTTGTCAGCTCACAGGGGGTGTATCTTGTGGGGTAGTCAGGTTGTAGTCCCGAACTCACTGAGGACTAGAGTTCTGGAGTCTCTGCATGAGGGACATCCCCTGGTCCAGGATTCACATTGATTATGCAGGCCTTTCCAGGGACAACTCTTCGTCATTGTGGTGGACAGTCACTCTAAGTGGTTAGGGGTCGCATCTGTCCCAACCATGACTGCTGCCAGGACCATCCAGGAGCTGCGCAGGATCTTTGCCACACACGGGTTACCTGACGTGATTATCTCAGACAATGGGGCTCAATTTACTGCTTCAGAATTTCAGTCTTTTTTAAGTGCAAATATGATTAGACACGCCACATCAGCCCCTTTCCACCCATCTTCAAACGGCCAAGCAGAGCGCATGGTCCGAACAACAAAGGAGTCCTTAAAGCAGATAGTCACAGGTAACTGGCAATACAGACTGGCAGATTTCCTACTCTGCCAATGCGCAACCCCATGCACTTCCATGGGCAGAAGCCCAGCAGAATTAAGATGGGGCTGGCACTTGATCACAAAGCTGGATCGCCTACATCCAGATAGAGTTGCCTCACAAGCAACACAGCCAAAGGCACCATGGCACTTGCAAGTTGGCAACCTGGTCTGGGCAAGGAACTATGGGCAAGGGGCATTGTGGGTGGTAGCTGTGGTTTGTAAGGTGACTGGACCACTTTCATACGAAGTGGTCCTGGAAGACGGTCGTGTGCTACGCAGGCACATTGACCAACTGCGGCAGAGGTTGGCAAACCAGTCAGTAACTCATGACTCAGGAGCAGCACAAGTGCAATAGTGCATCAGATTCTGCCAGCGAGGGCGGAGCTCTTAGACTAAGGGACGAGACTCAAGCATCTGGTGAGTCAGTCCCAACCACTGATATCATAACCAATGGACAATGCCCAGAACTGGTGGACTCTGTCCAACTATGGTCACTGGGTCGGGCCTACCAGGACAGCCCAGCCACAGAGACTTGAGTCTACCAGTGATGGATGGGTCCCATAGCGCTGGTATTTCAAGCCTGGCAAATGAGCTGACAGACCAGGGGCCTCCAGCAGTTTCGAGTATTTGGAATTGTTGAAAAAACAGTAATAAGACTCTGTCAGTTAAGAGCCAGATTTGCTGTCTACATGCTAATTATCTTGCTGTCTTCATGCTAATTAAAGCAGGAACTAATATTTGAATCCTATTGGCTGCCACTAGTTGTTTAGTGTATAAATAGGGATGGAGCTGCAGTTATCCAGACTTCTGTTTAAACCTGCAATAAAAAATTGATTGTTCACCTGCTACCTTGTCGATGCCTCACTGATCACCAAACATAACAACATGTACCCCCTCCCCTTAATGAAAGACATGTTGGGATACCTGTCCAAAGGAAAGGTGTTCACTAAACTGGATTTGAGAGAAGTGTACTACCAAGTGAGGATCGGGGAGGGGGATGAATGGTATACAGCTTTTAATTGCCCCTTAGGATTCTGGGTGATGCCCTTTGGATTACAGGGAGTGCCTGCTATGTTCATGCAACTGATTAATAATGTATATGTTATGATTAATGAAGTGCTGCATGAGCACTTGTACAAGAGGGTGCTGGGGCACCTGGGTCACATTTTTATCTACTCTGAGACAATGGAAGATCATGAGAAGCTAGTGAGAGAAATGCTGAGGAAACTATTGAAAGCTAAGCTTTACACCAAACTATCCAAGTGTGACTTCCATAAAACTAATCTGGATTACTTAGGGTATCACGTGTCTAGCAAGGGAGTGGAAATGGATCCTGGAAAGGTGAAAAGTATTATTAGAGTGGGAAGCCCCACGAACCAGGAGGCAACTACAGAAAAAAAAGTGTGAACTCTATTTTTTTTAAAATGTGTTCTCTGTGTTTTACATATATGGGTTATGCACTTGTACAGTATCCAGTACGAAATCTTCCAGAGGTGGACATTTGCCTGAATGTCAGTTGCATGCCTTGGGAGCGAAGGGGTGATTACCATTATCATTATTGGGTTGCCACAAAGCACCTGAAAGCAGGAGAAGAAACAATGGATGAAAACTAATCAAAGAGAGAAGCAACCTAGAACTAAGGAGAAATTTCCTGACAGTTAGAGCAATTAATCAGTGGAACAACCTGCCTCCAGAAGTTGTGAATGCTTCAACACTGGAAGTTTTTAAGAAGAGACTGGACAATCTCACTTTTTTAAATCAATTAAAGCAGTAACTCATTGGGGATTTTTTCTAACAGATACAGTACTTTAACTTTGTTTTGGATTTCAGTGTATTTTCAGGGGACTCACTTCTTCACCCATCCCCAATATTCCTGTCTCTTGCCTTCATGAAGGCATTTTGTCAATGCACAAAAATGTTCAGTATTTCCTGTGACTCCTTTGCTTTGGCAAAGATTGCTAGGAACCTTTGAATACCTTTTTGTCACAAAACAATTGCCACAGCATCTCTGGCTCAAGTGGAATAGTCTATACATTCCTAATGTATATGTTATGTTTCCAGTTCGGTGAGGCATTGACGAGGTGAATGGTGCAAACAATAACTCTTTATTTAGCTAACAACAGAAGCAGCCCTAACTGCTGCTTAACCACTATTTATACAGCTCACCACTAGATGGCAGCCAATAAAATTAAAGAAATATTTCCCTCTTAAAGATAAGCTGATTAACATGTAGACAGTCTGGAGCTTAAACAGGTGCAGCCCTTTGGCCGTTTCCAACAGTTTCCAAGTAAATTAACCTCAATATATAACAGTATATTTAATTGCTATTGAATAATTCATATTACTCCTTTTCATGCTTATGACCTGAACTCTTGCAAAGATATAGAGTAAGTTAA